>JAQMCX010000676.1:0-10166 GCA_029814765.1 Acanthurus leucopareius | reverse complement strand
AGTGACTGCAGACAGAGAGGAGCGGCTGCATCAGGGCCAAAATAACCCAGTTTTAAATTGATCTCTTATCGGCCATCAGATTTAAAAAAAAGGCTGATGCCGATATGCGTCAAAATGCCGAATATCTGCGCTGATAATCGGCCTGACCGATAATTGGTCTATCCTTAGTCTGAACAGTCGCTCTCTGAATTCAGTTCTTTTTCAGTTCCTCTGAACTCATACTGGTTTGCTGTTATCAGGTCTCCGATCAGGAAATGATGTAACTTTGTGTTATGACTCAATCAGGATACAGGAGCAAAAAAAGCATTATAATTGCAAGAGAAGGTACTAGATTACATTGAAGATGAACAGAATATTGATGTTACTTTACTTATTTGATCCAGTTGTTAAGGCGAGTAAGGATGAAGCTCACAGTCAATCAGGAGTGTATTGATGAAGGTGACAGTGGTGATGAGGAGGGTCTAAATCTTTGTTTTGAGATGAGCAGCAGAAATCCTGCTGGTGGTTCAGGTGATAAAGAGATCTGTTAAGTTTTCTATTTTTACTTACATACTACTTCATAAGTTTTTTTAAAATTTTATATTGGTTATTTTGGAATTCTGTAGAAAATGTGTTTTTTTCATAGTGACACAGTTACTCTGAATTAGGAGAAAAAGAACAAGATAAAGGTACCAGAGTGTCTAATGTGATGATTGTTCCTTACTTGACTGAGATCAGAGCACATCATTAATGTGTGTTGACATAATTAGGTGTATGAATGTTGTGATGACATTTGGATGATGTCTGCAGAAAATGGACATGAAGATGAACCACAGTAAAAAAAATACAAAGGCACTGTGTTAATTTAAAGAAAAAGCTCATTGATTAGGACATAGAAATGCTGAGCTTCATGTTTAAAACTTGAACACATCTGATTGGATTATAAATGGATTTTTGTCTCCATTATTTGTTGTTTTTTCAGATTGAAGGGCTGCAGTTTGTCAGAGATCAGCTGTGCTTCTCTTGCCTCAGCTCTGAAGTCCAACCCCTGCCATATGAGAAAGCTGATCCTGAGTAAAAATAAGCCGCAGGATTCAGGAGTGAAGCTGCTGTGTGATTTTTTGGAGAGTCCAAACTGCAGATTGGAGACTCTGAGGTCAGACACCATTTTTTCACTTCAGTGCAGAGATTAATATGATGTGTGAGTTGCGTTGACATTAAGGTTTAGTCATGAAGCTGATATCTACTGATCCACACCGAATATCTTTACCCTTGAGTCTTTTTTCTTCTTTAGTGGTTTAATTTATCGACTGTGGTAGAACAATGCTGGACAGCATTTTCAAATCTTAGGAGAAAATGTCCCCTGGATAATTCACATTGAACCTCTCACTGTAAGAGCTGTCAGACATAACAAACATATGTCATATTTGATTTTTCCAACATTTTTATGAAGCTTTTTTTTCTCTTTTTTGGGGTTGAGGGGGCTGTTATCTATTTTTCACTCTACCTAGAATATTTACATTAATATTTCAAATCTCTTCTCCAAAGAAGTCCTGGCAAAGACAGCAGCATAAGACATTTCACATAAAATAAACATTTATCATGATGCTTTCACTGACTAAAGAGTTTAAACCTAAGATGCTTTGATTTTATGACTCTACTATTTCTTAAAGAAATGTTGTTGATGTCTTCGGTTCATATTTTCATCCAAAATTCCTCTCCAAATTAACTGTACAGTTCAACATACATGTTGCATGTGCTTTGAAAAATAAAGGGGGGCAGTGCAACAAATTAATTTGCCAAAGCAGCACATGTGCGATGAAAGTTGCAAGCTGCCAGTGTATGTTCATGTGTATGTAAGTGTAAATGTGTGTTGGTTTTCCTTTGTCTAAATGAAGGATTGCTATCCTACCTGATGGTAGTGGTTCACTGTGATTAACTATCCAACCCCCACTACATAGTGTCCCATACATCCAACTTCAATTTCCAGAGTTTCTTTGCAGTTGTCACTACTACTGTTACTCCTGCACCCTTGTGGCTATGGGCTTTACTGTCAGCCCAAGGACAATAAAATGAGAGGGTGTTTTCAACCTCTCAACAAACAATCGTGTAGATCTGATGAGAATTTTTGGGGGGGGATGGGGGATGGGTATGGACAAGACATGGAAATATACCAGAGATTATCAGTGAACTGCGAACATGTGCGGGCGCCTGAAGGGAGCCTTGAATTTGATAAAAATATTCTCTCTACAAGTGCGAGAGCATGGAAATATTAGCGTGAAGGGCCTCGCGTCACCAGTTTTTTCTCTGGGAAGGTAGGGAATACTGCCACCTGATTGTTTTGTGAAGGGGAATACTGCTACCTGATTGTTTTGTGAAGGGGAATACTGCTACCTGATTGGTTTCTGAAGTGTACAAGCAGGTCACTCGTGCAGACCAAAGCATTCGGAAGCTGAAAAGAAGATGCCTCGCCGATTTGAAAAGTGGAATATAGCTGACGTTAGTTGTCTGACTGAATTTGGTCAGTGATGGTTATGTTACACCATAGAGTATATAGTACTATCTTTTTCTTGCACTATTTATTTTTTTCGCCACTATTATTCTATTTAAATTGTGCTGTTGCGCATTTCATGAGAGAAGTTGTCAGTCTCATTTCTTATATAGCATAATGTGACCATGTGTAGATAGATACTTCATTATATATTCATACTGTCTTGTAATTCTGCTTGATTTTTCTCTCAAAATGCATCAGATTGATGCTTTTAAATGTGAAATATTTAACATTTTCTTCCAGGGGAACATGCCCCCGGACCCTCCTAGTAGGGTCGTATCCATCTCACCTTTTTCACCCCTGACCCATTTTCATGCCTGTTAATGCTGATTAATCGATTGATGATTACTGCTCTTCACATCATGGGCAAATAAAGATGTTTTAATGAAGGCATTTCTTGTTAAGGTTTAGATTTTGTGTGCACTGTATGTGTTAGCATCCCTTGCCAGTGTGTCCAAGTAATGAATGGCACTACTTGTTGTTTTAGGGGTGTTAACAGACATTTTATTCTTGTGCTACAACTTTCTGGCCTGTGCTACAAAACAGTCTAACTCTGCAGCACCAGTGCCATGTGCTAAAAAAAAGATTAATGCACAACCTTGTATCATGATTAACCACTATCCATAAATATTTGGCTGAAACTTCTCTCTTTGTAAGTCAGTTGCACATTCTTCTGCACTCTGTACTTATCACTTTAAAAAAGTTTGTTAAAATACACAAAGACATGTCTGTTTTCAATCTTCATTTTCAGATTCCCACAACAAGAGCTCTTCTACACTTTTTGTATCTTACAGTTTTGAACCTCCATCCTGTTAAGTTTTGCAGTTTGGAGTTTCTGTTCTCTAAATTTCAACAATTTAAACCCTTTTTCAGCTCTGAACATGTTTTTAAACATTGAAGGATTTCAAGCAGGAATGGTGTCCTCTAAAGTTATATCATTTATTCTTTATTTAGATTGAAGAACTGCAGTTTGTCAGAGATCAGCTGTGCTTCTCTGGCCACAGCTCTGAAGTCCAACCCCTCCCATCTGAGAGAGCTGCAGCTGAGTCAAAATGACCTACAGGATTCAGGGGTGAAGCTGCTCTGTGATTTTCTGGAGAGTCCAAACTGCAAACTGGAGACTCTGAGGTCAGTTCACTGACTTTCTGTTACTTGTACGTTTAATCAACAATTACAAGTAATTTGTGGTTTTACATAATTTGCATTCAAAGAGTTGTTTTCTCATTTTAATCTGCAGCCACAAAAGATCTCTGTTTCTGGAAGAAACTGTAGAAAATGGTAGTTGTTAATTGTTTAAGTAATTTAATGTTAAATACTTTTTGGTAAATGGTAACATCTGGACACAGATGATCTTCTGAACTAATGTTTGGTTATAAGTGAGAAAGTTTACTTGCTGAAGTAGAGGTTTTTCTTTGGTTCCTGTTTATTTCATTGTGTTCATAGCTAATGTCCAATCAGCTTGAAACTTAGCTTGTCTAAAACCAGAGGCCAGTTTTAGAATGTAAGAGGTCACTCATTTCAACAGCCAGTCTAGTGACAGAAGTGCTTTTTTAATTTATGTTTCATCTGAAAAGCAGAGTTGTTGATATGAAAACACTACACCGTCTCATGTAGTCGCTGGGTATGAACTGACAGGTTTTAGAATGTTGTGAACTGGCAGAGTGCAAGCAGTAGTGAGTGTCAAGTTGTCTTGTTGCAAATCTTTGGTGCCAATAGCCTTTAGTCCAGACATGACTGAGATCAACAGCATGTCATTAATCTGTGTTGACATGAATAGGTGTGTGAATGTTGTGCTGACATTTGGATGATGTCTGTAGAATGCTGATCTGATGGTGATTCACAATCACTCAATGACAGAGTTATTCTGCTCATTGTAAGGAAAGGAGCATTGATCAGGACATATTAATGCCGAGTTTTACATTTTAAACCTGAACACATTTGATTTGATTATAAGTGGATTTTTTTCTCCATCATTTTTTCTTTATTCAGATTGAGTGTCTGCAGGTTGTCAGAGATCAGCTGTGCTTCTCTGGCCTCAGCCCTGAAGTCCAACCCCTCCCATCTGAGAAAGCTGGATCTGAGTGACAACAAGCTGCAGGATTCAGGAGTGAAGCTGCTGTGTGATTTTCTGGAGAGTCCAAACTGCAAACTGGAGACTCTGAGGTCAGTTCACTGACTCTCTGTAACTGTTGGAGATCTCAGTTGTTTCATTCAACATGTTTTATGTTCATTTTAAACCTACATGTATAAAGTTCTACATTTCCCCTTGTTCGTAGTTTTGTTTCCTCAATTCAGTTTTGTCTGAATCACCAAAGACTCCTCTTTCTTTAAGATGAGTCGTTCAAGTGAATTCATATTTGTAATTGTTGCTAAACGGTCACATCTGAATACAGAAGATCCTCTGAACTCATGTTTATTCTCAGCTGAAATAAGAAATATTCCTTCGATTTCTGTTCGTTTCAGTGTGTTTTTAATCTCCATCATTTCTTTTTTTTTTCAGAGTGAGTGGCTGCAGGTTGCCAGAGATCAACTATGCTTCTCTGGCCTCAGATCTGAAGTCCAACCTCTCCCATCTGAGAGAGCTGGACCTGAGTGGAAACTACATGCAGGATTCAGGAGTGAATCTGCTGTGTAATATTCTGGAGAGTCCAAACAGTAAACTAGAGACTCTGAGGTCAGTGATGAGTTTTTATTCTTGTTCAGTGTAAATCTGTCAAATTCAGTTCATGACAGAAGTTTTAAATTTCCACCAGTTCTCTGGCTTTTCTTTCATATTGACTTTATATCCAGACAGTTTGCCCAAAATCAGTCAATACAGCCATTAGTTCAGGAAAGGACCTCTCAGGTTCGCCGAGGCAAACCAGAACGTCATCTGCAAACATCGCCACCTTATGTACAACTCCCGCCATCTCAATACCTTTGATATTGTGATTTTGCCTGATCAGTTGACCTAGAGATTCTATAAATAAATCAAACGGAAGGGGTGAAATTGAACATCCTTGTCTGCAACCCTGTTCCAAAACAAAGGAGTCTGAGAGATCACCATTAACTTAATGTGGGCTGAGGGCTTAATATATAGAGCTTGAATCACTTTAATAATTATTATTGTGAAATCCAAATTTCCTCAGTGCCTTGTATAAAAAGGACCATCTAACCGAGTCAAAAGCTTTCTCAGCCTCTCAACTCAAAAAATGGATTTGATTTTAGCTTTATGTAAATGATCAAAGATGTGCAGTGTTCCTCTTATATTGTCAGTTTTTTGTCTGTGATGAATAAACCCAGTCTGATCTAGATCGATAAGGCAGGGTAATAATTTTTCCAGTCATCATGCAAAAATAGAAGTGAACAACTTATAATCAAGATTAAGATAGTTCCTACACTCCTGAACATCTTTTCCCTCTTTAGGAATTACAGAAATTATCGCCTCTCTCTGGGGGGGGGGGTTCTTCCTTTTGTGGAATCCAATGAAATGTTTTGTGTAAAAATGGCACTTGTTCAGACCTTATAGTGTGGTAAAATTGAGAATTGTAGCCATCTGCCCCCACCGCCTTCCCACATTTTAGAGGCTGCTTTTATTTCCTCAATGGAGATTGACTTGATTAAGTCATTATTTCGCGAATCTGAAAGTGAGGGCAGCTCCAGAGAATTAAGAAATGCATCAATGAAAGTCTCCTCAGCGGCCGGGGAGCAAGAATAAAGTTCCCTATAGAAAATCTCAAAACATTCTTGGATTTTCTCTATTTTGGTCTCTATTACTCTTGTTTTAGGGTTCATGAACTATTTTGCATGGAATTGTGCATGGGATTAATTGGAAAGTCAGTAAACACCAAACAGCAGCAGGCAGAACATCCCCATTAAAATGGCAGTAATAATAAGAACAAACAAATGAACCAAAAGGTATGGAAAATAACTCAAACATTAATGTTTGAACCACACTTCCAGCAGTGATCACTTACACTGCTTCCCTTAGTCTTTGAAGGAAAACCCCTTTAGCTACCTGAGCAAGAGAGCCTTCACCACCTTGATGGAGACCCTGTTGGGAAAGAGTCCCTCTATTTTGACTCTATGATGGTTCTTAGTTCACAGTGACGTCTGTAATTTAAAGTGGAAAATCTATGGAAACAAACTATTGCTGCTCACATCTGAATGGCTCTAGCTTCTCCTTGTATCACGTTGTTCCTCCTGGCTGCACCGGTCACCTCCTCCCCACTGCAGGTTGCCACAAGGACCACCTGCGAAGCCTCTCTTTGATTGTAGTTGGCAGCATAAACACTTTCAGTGGAAAGCCCCGGCTTTCGAGATCCGCCGTCCCCTCCTCAACCAAGTTTTAGGTTTTTGTTTAGTCGTCATGAAACACTTTCAGACACGCAGGATACAGGATTCAGAAACATAGATCCTTCCCCTTTTAGACCCCCCGGAACGTCCGTGTACTCCTTCCTCATGGCCAGGGTCTCCAGGGGGTAATTGTGGTCGAAATTTATCTTGTTATTCAACATAAAGCCCCGCTTTTGCCGTGCTAGCCTGAGCACCTCCACTTTGACAGTGAAGCACAGGAATTTCACCAGGATTGACCTCAGCTGAGCGCCATCAGGAGAGGGAGACGCTAATGCTCCGTGCGCTCGTTGGATCTGTAACACTGTGGATGCGGGGATACCAATATTTTCTCTAATTAGCTTCTCCACAAAAAGAATCATGGACTGTGATCCAGATTCTGTTCCCTGAGGAACGCCGTATTACCTCAGCATCTCCCTTCTAGAGTAAGCTTCCAGAGATGTTATTCTTGATTGGAGTTTTTCCTGCATCGTAAACACCTCAGCCAGTACCTCATCCTACTTTTGTAACTTATCTTCGTGCTCAGCCACCCTGTTTTCCACTTAGTCAATTCTCGTGTTGGTTTTGGCCATTTCACCTTTTAGATCTGTCAGTTGTTGATTATTGTATTAGTCCTTTAACTCTTTACTGACACCTCTTAACTCCTTCAGTATGAGAGAAAGGTTGACCGGCTCTTCTTCAAACTCCATAACACCATCATCAAGGCTAGGTGAGGGACAGTTAGCTACTCCAGGGGGGCTAACATTAGCTTCATGTGTTAGCTGCGACTCATCAGCTTCATTTACATGCTGTGTGACCCTCTGCTTGTCCCTCTCTCTGCTAATCGTCATCTTAGCCCCTATCCACACTTCACCACTCAGTTCCCCTGTTATTTTCTACTTTTTGGGGCATTTTTGTTTTCTCTCGTCGAGAGCTTCATTCTGAAGGCACCATCCCTTTTCAACCGGAACTGGAAGCTGGGAAACATTATCATTACCTAGCTTGAGGGGCCGTGACAAACATGAGAGACGCGCGGGCAGAAACATGAAATAATGCCATTTTATTGAACGGGAAATAAATTAAATGTATCATTAACAAAGGAGAACAAATAAGGATTGAAAGTCAGTGATATCAGGAGTAAAGGATGTGCATGTGTACAATGTAAGACCTGCAGGCCAAGGTTCTACTATGAGTAACTGATTCAGCCATCCCACTCACTAGTCACCCAGTCATTAGTTGGTAAGAGGCCTTCAAGCAGGACCAGGCAACAAGAGGGTCATCACACACATCCAGATAGGAAAGCTACAAGAAATACATCCCATGATGAGGAGAAAAATCATCAGTGGAGCTGAGACGAAAGTTAAAGACCTTTGTAAAAGTTTTTCTTCACTCACATTATTATTGATATTATAGTGAATATTTTGGACTTGAGTAAAAACGTGTGTTGAAGTAAATTGCAAGAAGTGACACATGATGGCTATAAATGAAGAGAAACAGAAGGAAAAGACAGTAAGAACATGTGTGATGTGATAATGATTGCAGATGTGAATGAGATCAGCAGGTGGTGTTACTGACCTGTGTGACATGAAGAGGTGGATGAATGTTGTGCTCACATGATGATGATCCACAATAACACAATGACAAAGTCACTGTGCTCATTAAGGGAGAAGCTGATTGATGAGGACAAAGTCATGTTGATCTCCACATTTCAAACCTCAACACATCTGATTTGATTACAAAAGGATTGTTATCTCCACCATTTCTTCTTTATTTAGATTGTTGGACTGCAGGTTGTCAGAGATCAGCTGTGCCTCTCTGGTCTCAGCTCTGAAGTCCAACCCCTCCCATCTGAGAGAGCTGGACCTGAGTCGGAACTTCTACCTACGGGATTCAGGAGTGAAGCTGCTGTGTGATTTTCTGGAGAGTCCAGACTGCAGACTGGAGACTCTGAGGTCAGTTGACATGTTATTTGTTTGTGTTCAGTGTCAGTCTGTCAAATTCAATTCATGACAGAAGTTTTACATTCCCTTCAGTTTTCTTGTTTTCTTTTTGTTTGATCAAAAATCACAGCAACTGTTTTTGAAAGTTTGTCAGTGTGAACAGTTTTGATCTGAATTCAGTCTGAACTCAAACTGAATTGTTTCAGGCTCAGGTTCCTTTTTGTATCTGTAGGTAAACTTGGTATGCAGTTAAAAGCGCAATGCATCCATGACAATCAGATTCAAAGACAAACAACATAAGATGACACAATAAATAAAAGATTTAAAACAATTAAAACTATTACTGTAAGTAAACCCATTAAAAGAACTAAAAGAGCTCCAGTGCAATTTAAGATACTAAAATGCCCAATAAATACCAGTTAAAACTCTTTTTGTGCAAATTGTGCAGTTTTCCTGACAGCTTGTTCTTCAGTGTGACTGCAGCTGGAACAGAGCTGTTTCTAAAATACCTGGTTTTACACCTTCTAAAATTAAGTATAAGGTATTAATTATTGAGTAATTAGGTGACTTCCTGCTCTTTACAGAAAGATTTCCAAACTGTGACGCCGAAGAAAAAGATCAAATCCATTCAATAAAAGCACAGTCAAACAAGATCAGCATAGTTTTGTCAGAATGAAAGGAGAACAGTTTCCCCAGACAGTGAAGTGGCTGGTGTCTCTTTTTACAAACAGCGACACAATTTTCCTCCAAGTTCGGCTCAGAGTCAATTACTGTCCAAGGTATTCACACAAATCCACACATTGCACTGATTGACCTTTCATGGTTGTGACATCAAGATCATGAGCATGTTTCCTAAAATTAATGGCCGTATCTTTTGTCTTAGACATCTAATTGAAGATGTGACGCCTCACACCACTTCACAAAATCCTCAATGATCGGGCCATGACCAGGTTCGGTATCTGTAGCAGACTTACAATAACAGAGTCATCCACATACTTTATAACGGTCCTGTTTTCATATCTGCTCTGATACTGGTTGGTATACAGAGTGAAAAATAATGGTGACAACACACATCCCTGTGGTGAACCAGTAGAGTAGCAGAGTTGACCAGAGGAGACTCCAGTCACCCTCACTCTCTGCGTTCTGTTGGTATGAAAATCCAAAATCCATCCAAACATGTGTTGAAGTATTTTGCATGAAGTGACACATGATGGCTATTAATGAGGAGAAAACAGAAGGAAAAGACAGTAAGAATGTGTGTGATGTGATAATGATTGCAGATGTGAATGAGATCAGCAGGTGGTGCTGCTGACCTGTGTGACATGAAGAGGTGGATGAATGTTGTGCTCACATGATGATGATCCACAATAACACAATGACAAAGT
>JAQMCX010000675.1:0-10174 GCA_029814765.1 Acanthurus leucopareius | reverse complement strand
AAGCGCAGTATAGTACCGTTTTAAATGACTCAGTACCGCGGTACCAATTTAGTACCGGTATACCGAACAAGCCTACAGTGTACAAAGCAGTGTACATAAGAGACCTTGCTCAGACTGCAAGCCCTAATCCATTTTTCCTAATCTGTATTTGTCTGGAAAGAAAAAAAAAAGGATTAAATGCAATTTTGCAAATCAGATCTCAGTCACATTTGCAGATGTTTTGAAATGCAGTTTTAATCAGTATTTCAACAGACACATCTCAGCTCTGATTCTCTGGCCAGTCAGATCTTACAGCTTAATACATGAGGACAGTGATAAATTGAAAGTGACAGACTGCTTCAGAGTGGCTAAGCAACTAGCTGCAACTAGCAGAGCAGTGTGAAGGACAACTCAGAACAAGAGACTGAAGAAAGACACTGAAAACATTTTCCACATTAGGAAAAGATCTTTGTGCAGGAAAGTCTGGAATTTTTCTCCTGTTTTGGAAGGCATAATCACCAGCATACATAGTTTCTGACACCTATGTTGTTACAACTGAAACCCATGAAGATAGGCTGCTATGTCACTGTAAATATATCACTTGTAAATAACAGTACAAACAATCTATCTGAGGAGTTTCCTGGGGTTTTTTTGTTTGTTTTATTTTTTTTGAGAAACCAATCTGATTGGCCTACAGTCTGAACAAAGCCTAAGGGCTTGTGTACAGCATTTTGTTATTTCAGTTTTCATTTTAATCATGTCCTTTTCTCCTGTGATCATTTTGCTTCCATTTCATCGTTTTGCTTCCTCTTGCAGGCAGAGTTGTTTAAAGCATTCAAGGAGCTCTTCCAGGCAGCTTCGTCTCGACCAGCTCCTTACGGTATATGTCCATACCCATCATCCCGGGCAATCTATGCTGTAGACCTCATGCTTAAGTGGAGCACAAGACAAAATGGTGAGTTTTTGTTTTATACTTGATTAATCAGCAGAGATGAGAAACATTAACTACTCTTACACTTAAAGTTCTAGAGGATTGGACCTCTGCTTAAACTACCATAACTTGACCTCACATCTCTCTAAAGGTTTCAGCTTATAAAAGGTTGAGGTGTTGTGATTAGGAATCATTTTCCCAAGGTCAGTCTCAGTCATGAGTGGACTTAGATGCAGAAATAGACCACTCCCCTCAACCAGGTCCCTGTCCTTTTAGAGATATAACTTTATTTGAATTTATTTGAATTGAGTTGATTTTGAAATTTAACCTGCTTTACTCTTAGGTCACATCACCAAACTCCCACAAAAAGCTCTGTAGTTTCTTTGTCTTAGTATATTATCGAAAAGGATTGCTCTTTGGCAGCATTGGACCTGAACCTGCAGTTTTGAGTCTTCTTAAACTTTCACATCTTGAGTTCATTTTACTTGTCCTTTCTTTTACTAGGTTTTATTGTTCTTAACATACACTCTCTATGGCCCCTGTGCATGCACACACACTTTGTTGTACTAACAAAAGGAACTGTGAAGAATGACATAAAAACAGAGTATGTTAGGTGGAAAATCCTCCATCTTGCACACCTGACTTCTGTACAGTTGGCCAAACACTGAAGCTTGAACCATGAATCTCATTTCCCATAATTCAGATGTTTTCTATTGCTTGTTTCTGTTTCAGGGAAAACAGTGACTAGTGTAGCCTTCAAATATTTTTCCTTGAAATTTGGAGCTAAAGTAAGCCATAGCCAACTTCATACCCCATGAGCTCTTCCCAGGCTTCCGTTGACTTTTGCGTGTTTTTGAAGCCTTCATGCAGTGACTCATGCAGTCAATCATCTGCAAGTCAAAGGACCAAGGTCATTTATTGTGGACAGCGTGAAGATACATTATAAAAAAGATGCCAAAAATACTGGTATCAAATGTTTTTTATCGAAATGGTGTGCAATTTGCCGTGAAAAGTATTAAAATTGGATGATCTTTTATTTTATTTTTATATTTTGTTTTATTGACTTGTCTATATTTGGTTTGCAGAATAACTAAACAAAAAAGTTGCTAATAACTGAAGGCTAATTCTACAGTGACATTTGGAAAAGCTTGGATTAATCAGCTTGGACAATTACTTGTACCCTCCCGAAACTGTAAAGAAATAATTTATTATTTCTTTATAAAAATAATTGATTACTTATTATTAAAAATGTTTTTAATCAGCATCACAGATGTTATCATAGCCACTTGTAAAGCCGTTTAAAAAAAATGCTCTATTCTTTTGTACTACGGTCTGCTTCACATTTAAAATAGATGTGAGGAAAAGCAGGCATGACTTACCATGATTTAGAAAAAGGTTTCAAGACAATCTCTCAAGCACTTGATATTTCCATGACCATGTTACCAATAAGTATTAAAGAAGAAAAAAGTTATGAGAGCCTTTTAAGCACATAGGATAGTAGTCAGCATCTCAGATCATCAGATCCAATCTGATCTTCAAGTTGCAGGCACGATAGTTCCTAAGTCCCAGCATCCATCACCTCCTGAATGAAAACAAACTCCACAGGCGAGTACCAAGGATGACCACATTTCTAAAAGGGAGATTCACAAAAGCAATAACAGACCAGGCTAAAATGCATGTTGACCATTTTGAGTCCTTCTTGGGAAATGTGCTTTCAATTAATAACAAAAGTTTGAAAGTGGTATCTGAATCTGTCCAGCATATTTAAAGCAAACTTTTAAAAGGATGCAAAAACCAATACAAAGAATGCAAATTTTGTGCTTTTTCATCGAGACTGGAGAAAATCTCATTAGTAGCTGAAGTTCTGTGGTGCATACACATGGCTGTTATAAATAGCAGGGGGAGTCGAGGTTGTTAACTGGAAACAGAAACAAAATATTGATATAAAAACATGGTACAGATGTGCATAACAATCTAAATGCATCAGTTCAAATCCTTTTGCAACACTTACTTCTGTTCTGTGTAGTCCTCTAAAGCAGCAGTCCTTAAATTGATTTTACTGCATTCGTTCCAGACTTCTGTCATGTTTAAAGTGATATGGAAATGTTACCAACAAGTTAAAATTGTAGATTAATGTGAAAGTTTGAGAGAGGCACATTATTTTTTTAAAATCATGTCCTTACAGCTTATTTTATCATCATGATCTTAATAAAACCAAGTTACTGCCAACAAAAAAACAATATGGTTATCATTTTATTATTCTCCTGAGTGAGGACCCACTATAACCCTTATATAAGGGTAATTATGCCTACTTGGAAACAGTTTAAAAGTTGAATTCCTTCAGAAACCACTCTGTCCAACATTTACAGGTGACCTACACCCAATACTTTGCCTTAACACATCCTTTGTAGTCACAGCTATTAACCATGTTTCATTCCTCCAATAGCATGCCCTCACTGGCTTTCCCTCAGCCCTTGGTGATGCGTAATGTTGTGGAACATTTCTCGCTCATTGGTGAGGATTGAAATGAGGATCCTTTGAGCGGACAATTATCTTTATATCTTTATTGTCTGTTACGCCCTGTCACAGTCTGACGTCTTATTGTGACAAAGCAACAGTTAATCAGAAGCAAACATAATAACAGAATACAGATGTACTGGTGTACAATGTGATTACATTGTTAGATAGAATGTGAAATGGATACATAATGTGCAATGCCACAAATAATTAATGTATATATAATATAATTAATATTGTATAAATATAGTGATAAATGATACACCGCTTAACACCATACGCCATGCAAGTGGCTGCTTGAAGATCAGCGGGTGCAAATATGCAACTAATGAGGAATTCTAATGTTCTTCAGCTGTTTGGAGGTGCAAGTACTAACACAGAGGAATTTTAAGTATCATACACAAATAGATTTTGCAAGACTCTCTGTTTCAATACACTTGTAAATTGTCTGTCCCTCCATGCTGTTGTCAGTGCCTCTCACACAGAAAATGAAGCAAAAAATACTATGTATTCTGGCTTTGGTGTACATCAGTGTTGATTGACTCCCTCAGGCCTTAGAGGGTGGATCTCACCAAATTTATTGAACCTTACAGATCAATGGAACAGCACTAAAGATGGCAGTGGGGAGATACTGAGAGGGAGTGAAAGTTTCTTAGTGCTGATTAGTGGTAATTTTATGAAGAATAGAAAAGATAGCTTCAGAATAAAGCTTAAACCCACCACTCTTATACATATCTGCTCCCTGACCTATCAATGTCTGAAGTACTTGTGCTAAACAAATAGCCAATGAAAAAAAAAAAAATTTATTAAATCTAGATATAATGTCATGTGTTTTACTAAATATTTGATTATACATTTCTTTAGGTCAGTGAAAAGGAAAAAATAACACCTTTTGGAACATTTTCTTCTGTTCTATGTAGTCATCAAAATCATGAATTGTTTATCTAATTATTTTGAATTCTGATCCTTGGTCAGGTGAGCGGCTCATGCAGCCTCAGATCCTGGAGTTGAACTTCAGCCCAGACTGTGCCCGTGCCTGCCTCTACCATCCTGACTTCTACAATCACATGTTTCAGACACTGTTCCTGGATCAGCCTGAGCAGTGCCCAGTCACGCAAATTGTATGATCAACTCAACAGCACCAGAAAGCATTTGGGATTCTGTTTTGTTTGTTTGTTTGTTTTTTATCAAGAGAGACCTCCACTTAGTATTTTGTCTGTGCTTTTCCTTCTTCTTTCACACACCATCTGGAAGATGTCCTTCAGCTGACTTTAAGAGCTAATGAAACATTTATAAAGCTTAGTTCCTGATAAACACAATGCCTCTTTTTAATGATTAGCAAGCTGCTCTCAAAACTGCTATTTTTAAGGACTTAGAGATTTCAACCAAAACAGGACTGTACAAATGAGAGGCAATAAACATTTTAGGATAAACTGAAATTGTATCATCAATGATTCTAGGAGAAATAATCTTTGGTGGTATGAAACTCAAGTACACAGTTACCTCTACCTCCACCTACCTTCCTGCTTTTTAGCTTAATGTTACGTTAAGAAGAGTCCAGGGTTTTGCTGTGTATGCCCAAAACAGAGCATACATCTCTTCACATGCAAAAGTTGTGATCTTTAAAAACGGGCCTGACAGCAGAATGTGAGTAAACTCTGATCCATCCCTACAAACATTTCAGAGATGGGAACTGATGATGAGGGCAGTAAAGAAGTGAATTGAAGTCAGATTGCAGAGAGTAAATATGAGAGGAATCATTAATCCTATTGTAATGATGCCTCTTCCATATTATGTTTCTTATAGATCCCCTTTATACGAAACATTCAGACCAGCAGTGTTATTTGTGCTCCTGTCACAGAGCATAACTTTTCCATTAACCCATTGTTAATGTAAAACATATAAGGCGACTTAAACCTCAAATCAAATTCCAGTCATTATTTTAAATCAGTGCTGTCTCACAGTAATATTTCCCACCACTGGAAAGAAGAAGAGGTATTCCTCTAAAGTGCTTACCACTGGTAAATATCTCTGTAGTGACTGATAGAGATGGATTCAACTAAATATGTTGGTGGGAAACTGTGGGGATTCATTCTCGGATTCCTCTTGGTTCCATTATATTTCAGATTTCCTCTATCTTTATTTTTTTTTATAAAGTGTATATCTGAAGAATCAAGCATAAGTATACACAAGAGTATATATGAAAAATGCACAGAATGCATAAATATGTTATTTTTACATAGGAATGCACACAAAAGTACCACAACAATGGTTTATAGAAACTTAATAATGAAATTTTCTTCAACTGGATTGTGTAAAGATTACTTCATATAACAATAATAAAATTACAATGCAGAGTTTCAATACTTTTCAGTAATATCTTCTAATACCGTGCTTTTATCACAACAGACAATGCAAATATCTTAGTTTGAGTAGTAGTAGTACTATCCAAAAAGAATGTTTCAGCATACATCATGGCCATTTGGAAGTTGAGTTGTCATGAAAAGACAGGGTAAAAACTGAAGACCTGAAGAACATTGGGCACCTGAGGCTTTTTTAACCCTGGGGTCTTAACATGGCATTAATACCCCCTTTCTTTCTCGTTTTTTGTATTTTGATTTCATAGTTTGATCTTTATCATTTGTGTATTTGATTTTCTCAGTGGCATCAGTCTCAAAACCATGACAGTGAAAAGATGTAAAAAGTGTTAATTCAGACCTCATGGTTGATATATATTACACATCATGGCTCTAATTTCTTTAAATACATCTGATATTACATCTGTTCCATTGATGGTGTCCATTTGTGTCTGCAGGAGGATGTCAGTCAGAACTCAGCCTTTTCATTGTGAATAAAATCCCTAAGTTGGGCAGAAAAAACGTTTGTTGTGGCTATCTTGGAGTCCTTATTTATAAGTACAATATATGATTGTTGAGGTTACTCAAACTTTTGAGTCTCAAGTACTTTATCTACATTGTCTCATGAATGAAACAACAAAACAGCGAAGCCTCCTCAGCCAGTACATCATAAACGTTTTTGACCCTGTGAAAAATGCAAACATAACTATTTTCAAAAAAAGGAAAATCCATCACAGAAGTATAAACTCCATCTGTTGGGGTGGGGGTGCCGTGTTGAGGATAGAATCTCTCATTTCCTAAGTTTTAGTTGCTTTTAAGATGACTGTGACTGTCAAAAGCTTCAAATGTTTTCTTAGTAAAGTAGAGTCTGTCTGTTGAGTTTAGCAGTTTACAATAAAAAAAGATCCAAAAGTAAGAATGTAACATAAAACAATTTTACTGAGAAGCTATCCATAGTCATCTGCTTTAATAAAGACAAATTACATGAATTCCGCCACAATCCCACTGAAACATATCTGCGATAACTGTTAAGTCTCAGCATCCAGGAACAAAACTGACTTGATTGTTATCAAATCTTAAACACCACCAAGTATTTCTCGATAACTGGAGCTTGATAACTGCTCAGTACATGTGAGTGCAGCTTCAAGTTGAAGTACCTGATGGGATTCTTCAAGTCTCTTCCATACCATCATCTGAGAACCATTTATTAGCGCATGCTCACCGGTCACTGAGGACAGAGGGGTAAGGTTACCTTTATGGAAAATGTGGACTTCCCCCATCTGGCTGGGCTCCCTCAATCTACTGTTTAATGTATCAATTTGTGCTCCCAGACTGGGTCAGTGTATCATGGTATGGTTGCCTTGGTTAATAATTCTAGAAAGGTGACCCAACCAGAGGCTCTTGTGCAACTCATAGTGAGTTTAGTATGGTATTATGATGTAGTACTGTACTGTTCTGATGTAATAAATGAGTAAATTCTTTTATTCTACTCATGAAAGTGGGCAAAGTGTGTATTTTTGTTTTGTTTTGCTTTGTTTTGATTTTTCTAGTAAGTCCTGATAGAACACTGAGACATATTACTGGGCCTCCGAGCCCCCAGCTCCAGCATCAGCCTGAAACACCACCTGGGAGCAATATCATCATTCTCAGCAGCCTGGTTTGGGAATTGCTCACTACCAGGGGCAAGATCTATAGATTTATCAGGAATGTGTGTGCAGAAATGTAAGACAAATTTTTCAAAAATGGGGGTGTGAGCCAGTAACCAGCGCATGATGTGATGTTGTAACACATAAACTAATTAAAAAAGAAAAAAGAAAACAAAGCTGTGTTGGGCAGTTTAACAGAAATAGTACAAATTGTTTAAACCCGCCTCAATATGGATGAAAATGAAGAATTAAAGGGTTTATCCAATCTTCTTCAAGTTATAGAAGAAATCAATCAAAATGCAAACGATGTAGCCTCAGTACCAGATGATAACCCAGATAGGGCATCTATTCCTCTGCAGCCATTGGCAGTAAATGATGAGAGTAACCACTGTAACTCAGAAAGCTATTTTTCATCTTTAAATGAGGCTCTGCAAGAATTACAACTGTCGTTTCTTAAGTAGCAATGCAGCATAGATGATGAAGGAATCTCCATTGACACCGACTTGATTGCATATAAACAAGTTTATTACAAAGAAGTACAGTATCAATCAGGCATTCCAGATTGCCTGAGAACAGATTCTGCGCCAATATGAATCTCTGTGAATGGTACCCCTCAATTGCTGGGTTCCTGAAAAAGACTGTGGTTGATGGATTGGATGGACGACAGAGATTCATATTGGCGCAGAATCTGTTCTCAGGCAATCTGGAATGCCAGATAAAAGGTACAAAGCTAAAACACTAAACACTAGACCAGAAAATAAATATATACTGAAAAAGCTCAGTATAAAAACTATTCATGAGTGCAAGATTGTTGCTGAATTAGCTGAGAGAATGTTCTGATGCGTTTATCACAGATGTTTAGGTAAAGAGCTTAAACACTAAACACAGAAAAGACAGAAAAGAAATATACACAGAAAACGCTCAGCATAAAAACTAAACATGAGTGCAAGATTGTTGCTGAATGTATCACAGTTTTTTAGGTACAAAGCTAAAACACTAAACACTGAACGGGGGAGGGGGGGGGCAACCTGTCAGGGGGTAGAAAAGGTCACACAGGCCCATCATGAATACTAATTTGTGTGGCTGTGTGTGTTTTTGTGACAGACTGTTGAGAGAGAGAGAGAGAAAGTTTAGGATGAGAACTTTGCTTACTGGATCTATTTCTACTGCAATACGAGGATTTCCTTTTCTTTTTCTGAGGGACCTCTATTGCAGCCTTGCTTGGAGCAATTGGTTGCTGTTTTCCCTGGACACGGCCCACTGAGACATTGGCGGAGGATGGTTGGTTGTTGGTACTCTCTTTGGATATTTTCTTTTATTGACCATCAACCTGCTGTCTGACTCCTTGGACTCCTTGGCCTTGGGATTTTCAAATTTTGGAAGAGCACTGCTCTGGATGGGGAGCTGGCAGCTTCCATTCTCTGGCTATGTTATTCTTTGATTTATCAGCTAATAATTAATAGTTTAGAACTGGTGGTTTAGAACTTTGGTTGGTATGGCATGGTTTAGAACTGTTTTAAATGTTAACGGGTTGACTTATCATAATCTGAAAGTGAGTAGTCATCCTGTCCAGCAGCCTGATGAGAGAAAGTGGTCCAGCTTGTCAACTGCCTTTCTTCAGGCAGAGGCGGGTGTATCTCGGCAAACACTAGATGTTCTTTAAGAAAATGAGCATTTAATTATTAAAAGATTTCATGTGTTTAAAAAAACTTTATATAAAAAAAAGTATGAACGACTCCAAAAACTGGAGGAACGGGCCCTTATATTAAGTTTGGTTTCATTGACCACTTATTCTCAAGCATGGTGTGAGTTTTACCGGTGTTTTGATGTCTATTTTCACAAAAGCTTTTTTCAAACTTTTTATAGATTATATTCTCCCACAATCCCCTCATGCCTTGCCAGAACATCGGTAAAACAGGCTTTCATCGACCATCCATTCTCAGGGTGGGTGTTTGAATTTTTTTTGCATAGGGTTTATGATGAACCGCTTATTTCAAAAAAGCAGAAAATCGTTCATTCATGCCCCAAGTAGAACCTGATCTTTGAAGCATCACTTTTGTCATTCACCATCATTCTCCCCCATGTTTCTCACATCATAGCTAAGATCAAATTTCCCAGGGAAGGGATGACATCATGTCTGGCTCATTAGTATACAAGTCATTTGTTCTCTTTGTTTTCTTTTGACCTTTTGTATCACAATAGAAGGTCAAAGGTCACCATCCATCAAATTTTTTGACATGAGGTGGGTTCTTATACTCTCTCTCGTATATTTTATTATTGTGCATAGCTAGAATATACTCATTGTATGAAACCTGTGTACTTTTAATCTCTATTCATATCAAATTGAATCATAGAATAAGACATATGTGTCTATAATGAGGTGCAGGCCAGCTGACAGTCTTGGCTGGGCCCGGGACAAGATAATCTGAAATGGGCCCCCCGGCACCCGGATCTCTCCTTTTCCCTTGCTCTTCCTCTCTCCTGCTCTCCTCACACTTCTTCCTCTCCTTTTTGTTGGCCATAATGCAGGATTGCTAAAATTAGGGCCCCCTCCCACTCCACTGTGACTCTCTCTCACTCCCTCTTCTCTCTCCCGGGTAGCCAGGCTCTGTCCCTCCGTTCCAGGGCAACGAGCCCCTCCTGCATCACTCTTTCTGTCACCTGACCGCAGCTGGATCTCTCTCCTCTCTGTCTCATCCTCTCTGACGGAGCTACCAAACTCAACTGTTTCTGTCAAAGATAAC
>JAQMCX010000674.1:0-10180 GCA_029814765.1 Acanthurus leucopareius | reverse complement strand
GACTGCACATCAAATGTCTGAGTAATAAATATAGAAACAATCTGGGTAAATGCAAGTTACAACTGTAGTAAAGAACATTTCCAAAGAATGAGGGGGACGGGAATGTAGTGTATGACGTGATAACATGTGTCTGTACTGGCTGAAAATGTCCTGGAAAAGTCCTGGAAAATAATTTCAGGGGAAGAGTGGGAACCCTGTATTTGCCGACAGTTGACAGTACCCATCCCAGCAACAGCCTGTTCACACTACTGCCCTCTGGCAAGCGATGAGAAGTATCTGCTGCAGCACCACTTAAAACATAGGGGAAAAAAATATAGTTTAATTTTGACTACGATTAAAGGACTAGAGCTTACTTTTTTCAATATCTTGTATTTAGAATAATTAATTAACCTTAAGGCCAGTTTACACCAAAGATGCATGACGCAAAGAAACGGTTGCATGTAAAGCTGCAGTGGCGTAGACTGATCCATCTAAGCAAGACTCAAGACAGCTGACAGTTTTGCTTGCAACTCAGGTTGTCACGTTGTCAGAGGCCAGTTTTAGAACGTAAGGCATTTGAACAGCCAATCTGCTTGTGACGACGTAAGGGCTTTTTTTATTCATGTTTTGTCTGAAGATATAACTTAAGCATACAGAAAGCAAAAGCTGTTCCTGAGCCTCACCATAACAGTAGCGCTCATCTTTTTGCCGGATTTCTTATTAATTGTGAAAGAATGAATTGGTGCTTTCAGTGTCTCCGTTCAAGTTTGCGTTATGCCGCACAGTTTGTTATCTGCAAGGCATACAAAGCTGTCCCCTGAAAAGCCTGCAAAAGCAGAGTTGTTGCTATGAAAAGTATATGCTGTCTCATGTAGTCGCAGCGGTTTGACCTGATGGGATTTTAGGATGTTGCACACTGGTGCGTTGGAAGCAGTTGCGAGTGTCAAGTGGACTTTTTGGGAATCTTTGGTGTAAACTGGCCTTTAAACTATATAAATATGTGAAAATAGATGCAAGGAATCTGCATGAGTTGCCATGGCAGCAGTTTGTTTGAACTGAGCCATTTTCTCAAGACTAAAAATAGCCAGGGTTAGATCCAAAGTTAGCTCCCTGACCTCTAATCTTCCTACTCATCACACTGGCATTTAATATTGGCAATGCACATTGAGACATGATACTTATCTTGACAAATGATTCAGACCTACAGTACCTACTGAGGGAACAATGACATTACTCATTCTAGAACAGCTGTGGTTGTTGGAGACCAGTATGTTGTAGTCTATTAATAGGCTGGAGTTTGAGTGTTCAGAGTGTTTAGGTGAACTGCATGATTTGTACAGCTGCTGCATTAGGATCAGTGTGCTCTATATTTTGCACAGGTGAGAGTTTCCTTTACAGCTGCATTTCAGTATTTTTAATGGGTAAAGCACTAACGTTAACCCTATCCTAGTACAACCACTTACACTAAGGTTGCCCTTAATTTTTATCAACATCAAATGTTTCATCATTAAACTTTAAAAAGTAAGTTGCATAAAATTGCCATGATCATTTCCTCTTTTTTTTTTGCAAGTATTCCCTGTTAAAAGCTCCCTTAAAATATTTTCTTCCCTTGAAATATTTTTTTTCCCTTAAAATACCACTCTCTAAAAAGTTATGCAATTTTTGTAATAAATGCAATTGTTGAATTCATTGTAAGCAAAGACAAAGAGGGGATTCCAAGACGCATTTTTGGTAATGAAACACTAAACTTTTTGCATCAGAGGCAAGCTTAAGCTTGAAACTTAGGGTAGTTTGTACAACTGGGTGCAGAAATATAGTAGTCATTTCCATAAAGTTGTGGCACTCACAACAGACAGATTGATTGCAATATGAACACTGTCTCATTGCTGCAAATACTATGGTATAGGAGAGTTGTTGTGACCTTTATATCTTACTGATTTGGTTAGTTCCAAGACATAACAGAAACTACAACTATCTCCTGTTACCCCATCCACCTACAAATACTATCTTTAAGGCTGTGTGTATGCTAGCTGTGAGCACATCAGCCTACACAGACCATCTCATATTCCCTGATTCAATCAGCAGTGGCTTATCTCCTGCTCTTCTTGGGCTGCAGCTGCTACCTCTGTAATTCCCATACATTTACGTTCGCAGAAGCTTTGGAAACAATTCAGCAGTCTATCCATGGCACTGAGACCTGGAAACATTAGCCATGATCTATGATTATCCCAGCAGCATTTGCTCTCTTCACTCTTTGCCATGGTGTTTTTTAAGGTTATAATTGTTAGTGCCAAGTAATACACACAGCACAGTTTTCAGTCTTCCAGTTAAATGTGTGAGTCCTAGTAAAAGTGTCTTCTGACTGTTCATGACTGTGGTTGAGGGACTGAACTGACATGGCCTTACTCTTTATTTGGTACCATATAATAATGCTGTGTAATACTGCAGCATACCTGGAAGGCAGACATAATAGCTAGCCTGATTATCACACCACATAATTATAATTACAGGAAGGATACAATGTGAAATATGTTTTTTGTAGTACTATTAATTTTAGACTATAGTAGGATTTAACTAGAAATCATGCTGGCATATTAAGATTATTTTTTTTCAGCTTACACCTACGGGCAACTGTGTAGCTGTCAGAAATTCATGACATATCCAAGGTGCTGTAGTACTCCGTTGTTTTCTTTGGGCCCTACACCTATTTTGACCAGTGACGACATGTTTAGCCGCATGTCATCGATAATTGGTGGACATTCTGGGGAAAACCTGATCTGATAGGAGAGAAGGCACTCATCCTGCTTATGATAGAGTGGCTCTTATCTCTAGAAACCTGGAGGAGTTTATTAGACGACCAAAACTATGACAACCCAGAGTTAAGACTGGGACGCAGAGTTGCAGTCTAACACACCTCTCTGTGCTTCTATTAAAGAATCTACCCACCCAAAACCCCATAGAGACAGTGTCTGTCCCCTGCCCACCTTAAAAATTAACAGAAGAGGGGTTATTTATAAAAACTTCATAAAAATTAAAACCACCAGGCTGCCAGTTGCCAGATAACAACAAGATAGGAGACATAAATGTGAACTCAAATCACTGTCATTTCTTCATTTCAGATTATTGTATTGATTTATTTTGTCTTACTGAAACTTGGCTGATGAGGAATATATTAGTCTCAATGAAGCTTCACCACCCAGTCACATTAACATTCATATTCCTGAAGCACTGGACGAGGAGGTGGAGTTGTAGCCATTTTTAACTCCAGCTCATAATCAACTCTAAACCTAAACTTAATTATGACTCATTCGAAAGCTTTACTTTTAGTCTATCACACCGAACCTAAAAAAAGCATTACAGCCATCTTACTTGTTGAAGTGTTCTGTGCTCCTGGTCCATATTCTGAATTTTTGCAGTAATTCTCTGAGCTTTATCAAGCTTAGTCCTTGAACCAATTATTGCTATAATTGTAGGAGATTTTAATATTCATGTAAACATTGATAACGACTGCCTCAGCACTGCGTATATTTCACTATTAGACTCAATTGGCTTTAGTCAGATTGTGCTTAAACCCACACAACCACCCCCTCGATCTTGTTCTGGCCTATGGGAATGAAACTGAACATCTACTTGTATACCCACATTAGTGTTGCACCATATACCAATCCTAGAAAAGCACTGCAGTACCCTGCTGTTGAACATGACACAATACTACCTTTTACTAATACTGATACTTGATGAATGACCGCATTTTAATAAGAGCCTTGTTTTCTAAGTTTGACAGTTAGGTTGTGTGGTGTGTGTATATATGTGAGTCTGCTAGCTGTTCAGTGCTCTGCCTTCACTCCCTGTGGGCAATGGGAGTGTTTGTGTGCTGTTCTGAGCTCTGCTGTTACTCCCACTAGGCATTGTATGCATGCCTTAACATTTGCTTGCTTTCATGGTCAGAAGCAGAACAAGAGCCATGGCTGCTAATGTTTCAAGTGTTTGTCTTGCTGACCATCTATGGTTTGTTGACAAAGCAGACGTACAGAGTTAAATATGGCATTATTCATTTACATAGCAGACTGTTAGAGTAACCCCAAGGACACCAAAGATGTTTTAAAGCCAATCAGACTAAGGGGGCCAACACATCTAATTTAGCAAAGCATCTGGCTGACAGACACGCCAACTTTTTTAGGAATTCAAAGAGCGACAGGTTGGTTAGCACATGTGATAAATAACATAACTTCATGCTCCCATACGTACATAAAGAGTGGAGATAATGTGGAGGTGTATTTTGTAGTTTGTGTTCAGTCTACTTAAATACACTGCTGTGGTATGCAGGCCAATAGTCCTGGATTTGAGCAATGTTGTATAAAGTAACCAAAAATAATACTTGATTAAAAGTAAAGACTTCATCTAAGCATATTACTTTGGTAAAAATGAAAGTCATTTAAACTAATAGTACTTGAGTAAAAGTCTTGAAATATCTGATATTAAATTTAATCAAGTTTCAGAAGTAAACTTCTGGTAACAAATGAAAGTAAGTTTTAATAGTGCAAGTAAAAGTAAATTGTACATATATTAACATGTGTGTATACATCTTAAATATTATTTCATAACATTAACTGGTGTTTTGGGTTTTAGCTGTGTTATCATTTCAGTGTCGGAATCAAGATATTTTTGGCAGGTATCATATAGAGGTTATAATCCTATAATCCTATGTTATAATCCTATGTTATTAGACCATTATTTAATAACTTCAGAACTGCTATTACTTAACTACAATTCAGTAGGCAAACACTCTAATACTCAATGCCTGTCTGATAATGCTGACGCTAAATTCAAGGAACAGTTCCCATTGACATTTAACGACACATTTCAGTGTAACACTATATAGATTTAAAGATTTAGCCTTTAGCCCCTCTCAAATTGATAATTTTGTTGATAGTGCTGCAGGATCTTTGCCTATGACACTTGACTCAATTGCTCCTCTGGAAAAGAAGCTGATAAAATATAGGAAGCAAGCTCTGTGATATAACCCCTTAATCACAGGTTAAAGCAGGTGTTAAGAAAAAGCAAAAGGAAGTGGTGTGCCACCAATTTCGAAATATCTCATTTAGCTTGGCAGGGTGGTTTTACATGCCAAAGTTAGACATGGAGTTCCACAAGGTTCAGTTCTTGGGCCAATTTTATTCACCCTATAGGCTATATGCTTTAGGCAACATTATAAGACAACATTTGATTAATTTAATTTGTTGTGCAGATGATACCCAGTTACACTTATCCATAAAGCCAGATGAAATTGATCAGATGACTAAGCTTCAAGCAAGTCTTGAGAATGTCTTGGATGAGCAGCAGTTTTGTACTGTTAAACTCAGAGAAAACTGAAGTTATGGTTCTTGACCCCTAACAACATAGAAACTTATCATCTAATGCTATAACTTCTCCAGATGGTTTAAGCCTAGCCTCCAGTTCTACTGTAAGAAATCTGGAGGTTGTCTTTGATCAGAATATGTCTTTTAATTCTTTGTTTGCTCTGGCTACCTGTGGAATTCAGAATAGAATTTAAAATCCTCCTTCTCACCTACAAAGTACGAAATGATCAGGCACCATTATATCTTAAAGAGCTTATTATACCTTAATGTCTGACTAGAACTCTGTGGGTCTAGAATGTAGTTTTACTTGTAGTTCCCAAAGTCTCTGAAAGTTAAGTAGGAGCCAGAGCCTCCAGCTGTCAAGCTCCTGTCCTTTGGAACCAACTTCCAACACCAGTCCAGGAGGCAGACACCCTCCCCTTCTTTAAAAGTAGACTTAAAACTTTCCTTTTTGATTAAGCTTGTGTAGTTAGGGCTGGCTCAGGCTGGCCTTGGATCAGCCCTTAGTTATGCTGCTATATAGGCTTAGACTCTTGGGAGGCTTCTGTGACATATTGAGCACTTCTCTCCCCCTCTCTTTCTCCTCCCCTGTCCTCCTCCCTCTCTCCATCTGCTTTGCATTTACATACTACTAATACATGTTACTGACTTGCCACCTTTCCCAATGTCTTTTCTGCTTTCTTGCCTGGCAGATTCCCATGAATTATGGTTGTGCCTGGACTACTGATAATGGCTGAACCTCCCACTGGATTCCTCATGCTGATTTTATTATTAGTATATTATTATGATAAAACTATTATTATTATTATTATTATTATTGTTTTTGTTGTTGTTGTTGTTGTTGTTGTTGTTGTTGTTATTATTATACAATTATAGGTTAGAGTTATAGTTTTTGGGGTTGCATCTCTATCTTCCCCCAACCCTTTCTTGCTCTCCTTTTCTGTCTTGCCCACTATTTTAACCTCATGATGTCTAAAATTTCATTCAATAGTCTATCCCTATCACTATCAAATGCAATAAACACCGCACATTTTCTTAGAATTTTAAAAATATTTATTTTCAATTTTCAAATAGCATACTTCAAACAAATATTTGTCTCTACCATTAATTAAATTAGTCCTGTAGCTAGGATAATTAGCTTGAGACCTAAGTAAAAGAAAACAGGACCACATATCTTCTTTATGAATTAAATTTCTCTCTCAGATTTAAGTGCAAACAGAGTTTTGAGCAGTGCTTAAGCAGTGACATTACACTTTTGATATATGATGAGAGTAAGGAGCTTTGACCAGCAAGACGATGACAAAGAATAAATTGTAAACCAAAATGCCAAAAGCATCTAACCTTACTTTACAATATTTCTCATGCTAATAGAGAACTTCAGAACTTGAGTGAAAGAGGACTTAGCTCACCTGTTGCCTTTCATCTAACAGCTCCTTTGTGTTCCATTACTTTTACAAGGCTGCCACTGCCACCAAGGCTAAAAGTTATTTAAATTTGATCTTCTGTCAACAAATGCTGAAAATGACCGTTGTTTAGCCTCAAAAAATACATTTTGATAGCTGGTAAACCAGTTACGCCAACTGAACACATGTACTTCCTGTGTCTAGCCCCCTTTAAAATAAAGTCAACTCACATTTTGCCAATAGAATGCTTTTAATATGAAGTTAAAGTTGTAGAAAATGTTCACTTTTTCATTAGCAGTAACTTAACACTGTTCTACAGATAGTGTTTTTTTGGGTGATTCACAAACTGGTCATGGCCTCTATTAGAACCTTTGCTTGGTCCGTGCCATTTGGGGATGCCTGATGTATAAAATTCAACCTGAAAAAGTGGCTAGTGGGAGTGACTGCGTTACCTGCCAAAGCTGAAATCCACCTGCATTTGATGGCCTGGTGGTGTTAATGTCAAGCCCTGTATATTACCCTCCCCTCTCCTATCTCTGTTACCAAGGCAGTTTTTCCTTGCCACTGTTGCCAAGTGTTTGCTCATGTGGGAATTGCTTTCAGTTGTTGGGTCTTCAAAAAATTAAGCACGCAGTGTATTCTAGACCTACTCTATATGTAAAATATCAGAAAACGACCTATGTTGTGATTTGGCACTAAATAAAAATTGACTTGACTTCTGATGACCAGGGGGCGGAGGTTAATAAAGGTTTTCACCCTTAGTTATTGTGGGTGAGTGATACATTTTTGTTTGTGTTGACTCTTTGTGTCCAAAATCATTCCAAATTTGCTACCTAGTGCCTTTTATTTACTCTCCAATATTTGAATTAAATGCAAAAACCATAAAATGCAAAAAGCAATACTAAACAAACCAACAATGTAATACTTGACCTTCTATGAAAATATAAATTACAATCATATGACACTACAGCTGTAGATGTAGATGCTAACATGTTGATTCCAAATTGTCAAGGATCTCAGGTTACTGCTCACTGCTGAGCAGAATCCGAATGTTTGCATAATACAGCGGTAAATAGTAAGTGAGTGAACATAGCCTCTAAGCTGGAGTTGTCGAGTCAGTCATGAGGTGATTCTGCATTCTGAAGTTTTCTTTGTTGATGTACCAGACTGCATTAGGTGACATTTGTCTATCCAATACAATATAAATTAGAAGTGAATTTAAAGGAGTCAGTTCACCAAAATTATGAAAAGAAGTGTTTCTCTATAGTTTTGATTTAATTTATCAATGTTTTGAGATAAATGTCTCTGAGATTTCTGCCTTTACCTCATATAAATTATGTGAATTGCATTGGAATAACTCTTACTAGCAATAATGGGCCTTATTCGCAAATAGTGATGACACCCAAAACTGTGCTTAAACTGAAAATCAAGGTTTTTTTTAGATATTTTCTGAATTTTCACATAAGCTGCACACAAATTTTGAATTGCAGAAATCAGATGGGTGCCTCAGCCAGAGACCTGAGGCAGGCCTTATAGGTGGTAACATGTTCACATATGAGAATGTAGAGTCAGCCCTTATGTTAAGAGAGGGTGGGCTTTGCAGTGCCAGCTAATTATATAGAAGCATGACACAACATTTTCAGGACAACTACAGCAAAATATAAACATGATCCTTGCAACTTAAACAGCTATATTTTAACCTGATAATAAGGAATAAAGACCCTGTGCTTTAACGTGTGAAAACTATAAAAATTACTTAGTCTACCTGGCTTGCAGTGGTTGGGTTGCAGTTTTGTGCAAGAGAAGCATGACGTTGCTGATTTAGACAGTCGTTTTAAGCCTATGAACAAGTAAAAAACCATGCTGAAATGCATCCACTGTCCAGAGAGCTTCACAGAGTTACACTGTTTATCAGAGCCAAATTAACAGTAACATTCCAGCCAAAGACAAACCAGTATAGCAAAGGACTCACTTATGTCTTTGTAGCTGAACCATCCGCCACCAGCTTGGTGTCTAATTCCGGCCCACATTGCCAGAAAAGGAGAAAACTCCTCTTTGTTGGATCTAAGCTGCCCAATGAGATAAATGTTTTACTTTGAGTATAGTTCAGTGGGCTGCTTCTCGTTGCCTTTTACGGCTGTGCTCAGGCGTTGAGCAGGAAAAAAACCCACTATGGTTTTCTCTCTCTGAGCACTGGTGGAAGTTATCATTCCCTTTCCAGGAGTTGCTGTTAACAAGACACACAGTTTATGTGTCTGCTGCTTCAATTCTTCAAGAGTCTGTTTTCACATTCCTTCAAAGACTAAATCAAGTTCCCTGGTTAGAGGTACAAGAAATTTGTCAAGCATTGTTGTAATTATTCTCCTTATGCTCCCTTTATTTTTTAGTTTGAGAAAAAAATGAGGGTTCACTTAGTAGTTTTTTCTGGAACTTTTAACTGTAAAAATCTTCAGAAAAAGCTAGTAAGTGGTAAGTGCAGATATTTTTTTGTCAGTGTACTGTTTCCAATGACAAGATTGAACTTTTATTACTTACATTTTTTAGTCATGACTCATTTTGTGTTCTGTTTCAGGCTGCTGGAAATGCTGTGAAGAGAGCCTCTGATAACCTGGTGAAAGCAGCACAGAAAGCAGCGTTTGATGCTCAGGATGACCAGGCTGTTGTGGTCAAGAGTAAGATGGTGGGAGGTATTGCTCAGGTAAGACAAAAATCAAAACAAAACAAAAAATATAAGTCAGCATTCACCCATTCACGCACTGATGGAACATCTAATGGGAGCTATTTGGGGTTCAGTATCTTGCCAAAGGAAATTTCAACATGAATACTGGAGGAGTCGACGATTGAACCACTGACACTGTGAATAGTAGATGAGCCACCCTACCTCCTGAGCCGCAGCAGCCCCACAATGTCTTCACCTTTGGTTTAAACTGGGCTCAGCACACACAGTAAAGATTCTAGCATGGTTGGCTATCTAGTGAGCTAGCTCTTACATTATAGCTGCTTCAATGTAGGCTAGACTTTGACATGCCTAACAGACCATCCATGATCCAGAACAAACATACTGATCACACCAGTCATCCAACCAAGACCACCCAAACACTGGACAACAGACACTGTGACATCATTGGTTCTCCTAAACACATGTGCATGCCAAACCCTCTGTACATACAACAACAATAAACCTTGTTTTACAGAAGAAGTCAGGAAGCTTTGTTAAACCAGGAGGCTGACACAAGTGGGGACAGGAATCTGTACAACCAGGCTAGAAATACTCTTAATAAAAAGGGCTTTTGACTAGTAAAAGAGCTACACACTCAGTGATTCCAGTTCTTATCAATTCTGAGCTTTGATTATGTTTTATTAGGGCTGGGCGATATGGGCCAAAAGTCATATCCCGATATATTTAGGCTTAATATCGATATACGATATATATCCCGA
>JAQMCX010000673.1:0-10126 GCA_029814765.1 Acanthurus leucopareius | reverse complement strand
GGAGGAGTGATGGAGGAGTGATGAAGGAGTGATGGAGGAGTGATGGAGGAGTGATGGGGGAGTGATGGGGAAGTGATGGAGGAGTGATGGAGGAGTGACGGAGGAGTGATGGGGGAGTGATGGGGAAGTGATGGGGAACTGATGGAGGAGTGATGGAGGAGTGATGGAGGAGTGATGGAGGAGTGATGCTGCACTCACATGAGCTCTGCGATCTGAACGTCTGCTCTCAGTCGTTAAGCTGAAACGTGTTTGTCGATCCTGATGGATCCGTTTTGGAAAAGTTTTGTGCAGTTTGTTCATTTGATCTTAAATCTGCGGTTTGATTCCCAGAGTTGACGTTTCAAAGCTCCTTTAAATGTGGCAAAGAGAAAAACTTTGACCTGCTGCTGCGTTCAGGTCCAACCTGAGCGTTCAGCTTCAGGTTAAACCTTCAGCGTCGTCAGCTTCTTTGCTCCTGAACGACGTATCGTGACTGTAACGTGTTCTCATGTTCAGTGCTTCAGTTTGTGATCAGACACCTGCAGAGCTGAGCGAGAGGACACCTGTGCACCTGTGCACCTGTAGAGTAAATCAATGGGATCATGTCTGCGTGCTGATTAAGACAGGCATTTTGTCGGGGTGACGTCGTAGACTCGGACAGGTGAGCTGCAGGTGTTCACACTGATCAGATCTGTGAGACGAGGAAACACACGATCAATGACTCGATCACACTCTATCAAAAAGGCCTCTTTATCTATGACAAGATGTCTGAGGCACAAAACAAAAGAAAGTAAAAGCTCCCTTTATTTTCCACGTTGTTATCGAGCGCTGAGGCGGCTCACATCTCTGCTCTCTCTCCTGCACTCCTCCGGTGTCTCTCGCCCGTCCTCTCTCTCCACTGTGGAGTGTAAAGAGCAGACTTCAAAATAAATGGATTCCCCGCGGCGTTTGATCACAGCGAGAGAGGAGAACACACACCCACTCAGTGGCAAAACATGCTCAATTAATCCTACACACACACACACACACACACACACACACACACACACACACACACAGAGTGAAATCAAAGGACGTGGTGTCCTGAATGCAGCGCTGAGCAGCATACTGAAGCGTTCTTTGAAATCAGCCTCTGGCGTCCAGTTTCATCTGTATTCAGAGGAGAATCTGGAGAATTAAAATGAGTGGATTTTATATTCCAGTCGTCTCTAACCTGCCTGTTTTCAGAGGAGCCTCCACTCAGGCCGCCATCATCATCACCTGAGTCACCACCAAACCAGAGCGTGAGGAGCTGCAGGTTAAAACACACACAACCAAGTTTACCTGAAGGTCACGTGATCCGTCCGTCACAGAAACGTTTGTATTTTGTGGTGATGTAAAAATCCCAGTGAGCTGGATGCAAACTGCAGTCAGTGCTGAGCTTATGATCACTGGAGTGTGTGTCTTGTCTCCTGCAGCCGTCTGAGGGCAGCAGGATGGATGTGTGTGTTTCATCTGCAGCCTCTAATTTGAAAAGTTAGAGCGCAGCCGTCACACACACACACACACGCACACACACACACAGGGATCCTCTGTGTTTACCTCGATGAGAAGATGCAGCAGAAGACAACAGGCTGCGGAGAGAAATCCCAAACATCTGCATGAACATCAAACAGGACGACTGTACCTCTCATTAGAAATAATTCTGACGTGCTGAAGATCTCGACAGGATCAGTGAGGAGAGACGTGTGTGTGTGTGTGTCGAACATTCAGCCAATATTTGATGAGAATATGAATGAAACGTGTTTAAAGGTTTGAGGCTTCACCTCCTCAGTTATCAGTGTGTTCCCTCGGATGTGAGACTGAACCGAAGAGGCATCAAGGAGGCGACGACTGACTGTGAAACAGATGACGGAGGTTTGGTTTCATAGCGGCTCCACCTGCCAAGAAGCTCAGGCCTCCGCGGAGCGAGCGGCCTGGCGCACCGCGGCGTTTCCTCCTTCAGCTTAACCGGAGCTGACGGCTCAATAAAAGGAGAGAGTTGTTTGTCTCTGAGCTCGTCTGCCGTCATTGTTTCCGTCTCCGGCCTGCAGTCTTCACGGGAGGCCGAGTGGACGAACCTCACACACATTCTCCCTGCAGCTTTGTGAAGTTCAGCTCCGGTCATGTTTAATCTCTCGTGCAGCTCATTTATCCAGCGATACACAACGTGACACTGCTGTTTACTCCTGCGGCTCGGCGGCGGCCTGCTGCCAGCTGCCGCCGAGTAAATAAAGAGGAAATCAGTCACACAGAAGAGAAACTTTTCTCCCTCTGCAGCTTTGATCTGACGTCACAGTGAAGATTAGAAAGTCCACACAGGAGTTACGTGACGACAACAACCACGGAGGCTCGTCTGAGTGTTTGTGACTCACCTTCATTACTCAATTACAGTACTTAAGTACAATTTAAGGTACCTCTCTTTCAAGGAGTATTTAAGGTTTATGACTCTTTCCAATCCACTTTATCTCAGCAGAATATATTTACTCTTTTTGCTGCACTGCATTCATCTGAAAGATCTGATTACTAGTTACATTTAATTTAAAGATTAGATAGAAAAATACAACAAACTTAAAAATATGCAAAGACAAAAGATGTGACATTAAACTTAAACCATAAAAAGTAAAGTCTCTCACTGTGTTTGAGTTGATCTTCTTCTCTTTTCTCCTCTAAACTCTGACATGGATTCATGTCAACAGCTGTTCAGAATATTTCAATGTAAAACTGAAAACAGATCTGTGAATCAGAACTAATGTTGCAACGTTTCAGGAACATTTGAGGGGAAACTTTCAGGGATTTGTGGGAAAAATGGAGAACTACAGGGATTCTGTGCTCATGTGTGTTTGTCGTTTCATAAGAAGCCAGAATCAAGAAAAAAGGAAATGTAAGTTTAACTTTAAATTCATCATCTGACTCTTTAAAATCAGTGAATATATCAATAAAAGCTCCTCAGGCAGCTCAGTCAGGTTCATGGTAACAGCTGATGAACGTTAACCAGCAGAGGACGCTCATAAGTTATAAACTGTGTGTTTTTCATCAGGATACTTTCAGCTGGTAAACTGAAACATGATCATTTAAACAGTTTTATTCCTGTAACATAAGCAAGTTTTTATTGAAATTATCTCCTGATACCAGCCGACCAATGAGCCGTTTACCTGCTTTAACTGCCGACAGTTTAACGACCTTTGACCTCCAGCGTCGACGCCACACGTGAGAACACATGAAATGAATTCATCTCAGGTGTGTGTGAGTGTGTGTTTGCCTCCTCAGCTCAGAAATAATTAATGGGAACCTTACCTGGCAGCAGCGAGATAAAGGGGGGTGCGTCTCCATGGCAACAACCCCCCCAGCCTGCAAACACACACACACACACACACACACACACACACACACACACACACACACACACTTCCTACTAGGTTATCTTATTGGTTTTGTGAATGAATAGTGTGTGTGCTTTCACAGGTGCAGCATGCACAGGTCCTACCAGCCGCTCAAACCCGTCACCAACCGCTACCTGCAGCTGCGATGGGACCAGAACGAATACGAGAACCACCGCAGGAAGGTAGGAGCATGAGACCGGGTGGAGCATGAGACCGGGTGGAGCATGAGACCGGGTGGAGCGCTGTGGGTGATGATGGTGGGCAGGTGGGCAGGTTACAGCGACGGGTCGGTGGGTGGAAACAGAAGGTCGTGTCAGATCTGTGGAACGAACTTTAGATCAATGAAACCGTATGAATGTACATTTACGTTTGAATGTGAGTCTGAACTGAAGCTGCTCGTCAACATAAACATGAGATACAGAAAAAACACTTTCAAACTTCTTTCTACTGATGAAACGGTAATAATCAGATTACTTTGTTAATAAAGTAGCTGATCTGTAACATTTACTCACATTTTGCAAAAGACGATAAAGTTGAATTGTAGCTGAGCATTTCACACCTTGTGTGGCTTTCTTGGATTTTTGTGTCATTTATGCCGAATTTTTTAACAAAGTTCAGTTAAAAGGAGTAAATTCAACCTAAAATCAGCAGCTTGTTCACTTTTGTACTTTTGTGACAGAAAAAGAAGTGAGACTTTCAACGTTTGGAGTCATTTTATCAGAAACTGCAGGAACAAACACAGTTCAGGTCATTAACAAAGCAAACGAAACATGATCAACATGGACACTGTTCATACTTCAGTGTCCTGAAACTGGAGACTAAAGTGAAAATAAAACCCGAGAGCAGATATAAAATGTAAATATAATATTTTTGAGTGACTGTGTTGTGTTCACCTGTCCAGGTGAGCTCCGCCCTGCCGGTGGTGGACAACAAGGGCATGAGGACACCAGCTCACATCCAGCTCAAACTGAAAAAACTACAGGTCAGTGAGGACACACACACACACACTCACACACACTCACACACACTCACACACGCACACACACACACACTCACACTCACACACACACACACACACACCATCATCATTGTCCCTCCCATCTTCATTAGAACTGAACCAGTGTTGAGTTTTAAAGAAAAACCTTCGTGTTAAACTCATCAGCAGGTTAAACGTCGGTCTTGACGTCTCTCTGAACTCTGTTTTATGTTTCGTTGCTTCAGCTGCAGGACGAGCGGCTGTCACTCATCGACAGGGACAACCGCCTGCTGGCCTCCAGGCTGGCCGACATCGTGTGCTCTAAAGGCCTGGTCGACCATCGGAACCCGTATCACCTGAGGAGGTAACAACCTGAGGACACATGACACGAGACGACACGACACGACAAACAACACGACAAAACACGACAAACTACTCGGCACAACACAACATGAGACAAGATACGATGACACGACACGACACTACACAACAAGACACAACACGAAACGACGAGATACAACAAGACATAATAAACAACGTGACACGACACGACATGACAGGACACGACATGACAGGACACGACATGCTGCAACACGACACGACATGACAAACAACACGACATGACAGACAAACTACTTGGCACGACACAACACGAGACAACACGCCAAGACACGACACAACACAACACAAGACATAATAAACAACACGCCACGCCACGCCACGCCACGCCACGCCACGCCACGCCACGACTCAGCACGACGCGACGCGACACGACACGACACGACACGACACGACATGCCGCAACATGACACGACACGACAAACCACACAACAAAACACGGCAAAATACTCGGCACGACACAACACGAGACAAGATATGATGACACGACACGACACGACATGAAACGATGAGATACAACAAGACATAATAAACAACATGACACGCCACGCCACGCCACGATACAACACGACAAACAACACGACACGACAGGACATGACACGACAAACAACACAACAAACAAACTCATGTGTGTTGTCATGTCATGTGACGTCTTGTTATGTCAGTCTTATAATATATGAACCATCTTTAATATCTCCAGTGTTTAATCTCTTGGACTCACATCAGAAAAACACACGCACACACAGAAATGGCAGCCATCTGGAGCAACTCAGGTTTGGACACTAAAGTCCAGGTCATGTGGACTGGAGGAGGCGGGGATCGAACCAGCGACCCTCTGATGACTAGCTCCGCCCCCTGAAAAGCTGCTCCGTGTTTCACGCTCTGTGTGGCAGTTTCTCTTGACTTCATGTCAAAACCTCGTCGTCCCCACCGAGTCTTAAACATTTCTGTGACGATGCTGCTGTTCATCTTTGGACCTTTGAATAATTGATGCGAGCTGTTCTGCTCCGTTACGCTGCTGAATTATTGATCTGGACGTGTGATGGCGGCGACAGTTCGCCTCACACTCGCCTGTAAGATCTGTAATCCTGACAGAATCTGTAGAGCTTCTATGAAATCTTTAACTCTGTGACTGCGAGTGAAAACGATGAAGCAGTGACACGAAACTGACGAACGATCAGTGAAAACAGTGAAACTCTGGAAATGTTCACATTGAACTCCAACCAACAATCACAAAACTTAAACTGGTTGAAAACAACTTTTGTTGACTTGTTTCAGGCAGAAATGAGCTACAGAATCATATTTTCACTTCTTTATAAACAAAGCTGAATCTGCTTTTACACATTCAGCAGTGAAGGAATCATTAGAAGTTGTGTTTGTGTTTATGTGACAAATAAAGGAGTAGTTTTTTCTCTCTTTCTCTGTTTTTGGTCTCCACCGTCTCTTCAGTTGTCTGTCTGTCAACACAGGATGCGTTCAGGTGCAGCACTGAGTGTAGGTCACTTTAACACAAGATCACTATATTTCACAGCAAAAAGCTGAAGAAAAGAAACTTGGAGCTTAAAAACAGTGTTTTGTTGTGTATCGTCGTGTTTCTGTGTAAAGTTGAGCGTGTTAACACCAGAGTCTGACAGGAAATGAGCCTGTGATTCGCTGCTGTGATTGGCTGCATCAGACAGGAAACAGAGGCTGAAACGTTTGACCATCAGTGTATCTTCACACAGATGTTTGCAGATGTCAGAGTGAAGCTGCCTGGTTATTCATCTTCCTCCTTCCTGCTTTCTCCTCAGTCTGAATGCTGACAGGAGGAGGGAGGAGCTTCAGCTGGTCAGCCGTCAGAACCAGGCCATCTACCAGCGAATCACGTCTCGCCAGTCAGAGTACCGCCGCCAGCTGTGGTTGGATGACTGGGAGAGGGCGGAGCGTCGGAGGGCAGATATTTCCAAATACCCCCGAGGGCTCAAGGAGAAACAGGTGAATCCGATCAGGGAAATATGTGACATTAATGTGATTTATTCACAACTTCATGTCAGCAAAATGATGTTAAAGTACACTAAACTTTAAAGTTTCACTCTAAACCATCAACTTTAAAAACCCTCCGACTGATTCTTTTTATCAGCCTGGTTTTATGTGTCAGTGACGTGATGAAGCCCATCGAGCTGCTCATCACCTGAGGATGAACCCTGTGTGTGTGTGTGTGTGTGTGTGTGTTCAGAGGTCACACAGGAAGGTGAAGTTTGCAGCCGTGGAGGACAGCGAGCGGTCGACGAGCTTCAGCAACACCGACACCGACAGAGAAACCTGAACGAAAACTGACCAGACCATCAGTCAGCATCTGAACTTTGTGTCTGAACACATCGAGATGCTGAAACCTTCATGTTTCTTTGTGTTTCACCACCATGTCAGAGTCCATTTAATGTTCAGTCTCTGATTGTTTTTCTCCCAGAAACATCTGAACCTAGTGTTTACTGCTAGCTAGCTAATGTTAGCATGTTAGCATAAAGCACCACTGTGTGTGAGTGCAGCCTCATAGAGAGCAGCAGGTGGAGCTGTTGTGTTGTCTTTTTATTCAGAATTATAACTAAACCTTCCAACTGCTTGTTTTATGGTTTTTGAGGATGTTTTAAGAATAAAAATGATTTTTCTGCATGTCTTAGATCTTTTCTCGTGTTACTGATGAAGCAGCTGAGATGCTTCGTGCCTTCCGGTCTGCAGTGTTTGTCTGTTGTAGTTGAAGTGTTTCTGTACTTTGTTCCATTTTGATTTGTGCTTATTTAAATCAAATAAAATGCAGTTGGTTCAATATAAAAAACACTAATTCCAAAGCCTGATTTTTTGAGCCATTTTATCTGCACCGTTTCTTTCCATCACGGATCTGATTCAATCTTTTATACAAAGAAACACCGACTGATTCTCAGGATGCACCTGTGAGAGTGATGAAGAAGTTTCTCCAACTTTCTGGCCAAAGATCCCAAAAAATCTCACCTCTCCAACAAACTTTTACTCTGAGCATGATGTTCCTTTAGAGAGGCACATTTCAAAACTGTTGAATAGATCTTTGCGTCACAAATATGTTAAACAGACATCACTTTACATGTTTCCAGGCATCTCTCCCATGTCAGCAGCTCTCTGGTGTTTTCTCCACTAGGTGGCAGCAGATCCTTACCTTTTCTCTGTGGTGTCTTCTCTGGTGATTAAAGCTGCGACTGAGGGACATGAATGAGATGAATGTCAGCTCTTACAGGAACAGAAAGGTGCTGGAGAGGCTTCGGGCTCATGAGATGGAGGAGACTCATCAGCTCGTCTGGTTTCTGTTATCAGAGTCTCATTAAACACGAAGGCAGAAAATGTGCAGAAAGTTCTGCAGAGACACAAAAACTCAGCCTCATTTTCACAACAAACTGTAAAATGTCACAACACATCCAGTCAAAATTGTGCTAACCTTTCATAAAAAGTAAAGTTTGTTGCTTGCACACTGTTATTACAGTGAAGCAGGTCAGAACTTTTTATCTTCAGACAAACAAAGTGCCGTCACTGTGAGAGACCAGCATGTGCAGTGCATGTAAGTGCAGTGGAAAAGCCCTTTAACGCCGTCAGTGCGTCCTGATGCCGAGCTCGGCTGGAAGCCTCCTCAGGCCAGGACGGCCGAGCATGTGGGAACAGTTAGCCAGCGTCTGCAGCTCCTCCGGCACCAAACTCTGCATTAACTACAGCTCCTCTTGTCTTTTCAAAGCAGAACCTGTGAGCTGTGTATGAGCCCGTGCACCAGACACGCAGCTATAAATAAACACAGCATCTATATGCATGTGTGCATCTGTTGCATATTTTCTGAAAACATGGAAGCGGAGCAGACAGCAGTGTTACTGCTTTACTGCGTCTCAGTTTATTAAGATCAGAGGAGCATGCAGACCTGCTCCACCGACGTTATGAGGCGGGATTTTACACTAACAACAAGACACCAACCGCAAGTTCATGTCAACAACAATCTGTGTGTCATGGGACTGAAAAATGTTTGCATGTTTAAAACTGTTTGTAGAGTTTCAATTTCAGCTGCATATTGTTTAAAAATCTGCATCAAAATTTTCTTTCATGTTGATTTTCTTTTTGCTACATATTTTTTTAATGAGATGTTTGTTGCTTCGTCCATCACTTTGTTCTCGTCAGGTTGACTGTTCAGAGGTTTGTGGAGGAGCTGCAGCAGAACGAGATGTTTGTTGTTCAAGCTGTCAGACTGAAAAAACTGTAAACCTGTTGGACTTTGCACACCTGTGGACTCGGGACACCTGCAGCCCGACAGGCAGGACAGGACAACAAGAGCGTGGCTCACGGCGGGATTCCTGCTCTGGATCACAGTGAAAGCGCCCCCTACAGGCGGCACTGCCGGATCAGAGTCGGCCTCTTCATGGTGGTTTGTTCACTGTGTTTGTTATTATGTTATAACTGACATAGTGACAGACATAAGACAGACACACACAGGTTTTTTAGGATGAATGAGTGATTTCTGGGGTTGAGAGTGAGATGAGTTGACTGTGCAGATGTAGTTTCTGTGTTTGTCCTGTCTGATGCCGGAGTCTCGTGTTTCTGTTTGACTGTCTCTGGCGTCTCTGGACGTTTATTAGCAGCAGTGTTTTCAGTCTGCAGGCTGGTTTGTTGTTTTGTGGTTGAAATGATCTCAGAGCAGTTTTTTTTTTCCTGGCTGTGATGCTTTTGTGTCTGTTTCTCTGTTTTTATGTTGCTGTGAATCAGGTCGTGTCAGTGTCTCACTCCCTTCATGGTCATTTTGTTCGTTTTGTTTTCGTCCATCTGATTTAAGTGTCTGGAGGAAAAGTGTGACAGATAACAGAAATAATCTGCTTTGCCTGCATTTTTTTAATTAGAAAAGTTTCACCGTCAAACTAAAATCTTGCTCTTCAGATCTGCTGCGAGTTGAAGTCGACAGTTTCAGTCTGATCAACATGCTGCGTGTTTGAGCAGCCATTCACACGAAGAAGAAACAGGCACCGAGTTCTCATGAGATCACTGATGACTGTCCTTCAGGATGTGGACTCGATGCTCGAGGTGACGGGACAGGCAAACACCCACCTGTCTGTCTGTCTGTCTGTCTGTCTGCGTGTTGGACAGCATCATGATGTCGTGTTCACTGACTGACCCTCAGGCTCGTTTACAGGCTGTTTTACCGTCTGTTTCACTTTAACTTTGCTGCTTTGACTCCGAGTTTCCACTTGTTATTTCCAGTCGCCTGCTGCCGTCCAGCAAGCAGCTCGGCAGTGTCTTTTTATTGACAGGGAGGGAACGAGTGTGTGTGTGTGTGTGTGTGTGTGTGTGTGTGTGTGTGGGTGTGTGTGTGTGTGTGTGTGTGTGTGTGTGTGTG
>JAQMCX010000672.1:0-10186 GCA_029814765.1 Acanthurus leucopareius | reverse complement strand
CACACTCACACACACACACACACACACACACACACACACACACACACACACACACACACACACACACACACACAGAGGTTATGGATTTATTTACTCATGAAGTTTCACTGAGTTTCGAGGAGTTTTAAAGTTCATCTCGTCCACACAAACACAGTTTAGCATCAAAGTCTAACACACAGAATGTAATTTCTGCCACTAGAGGGCACTCCATAAAACAATGAGAACGACATCATAGTCTGATGACGTAATGAAGCAGTGAAGGATCATGGGATTTGTTTGCTTCCTTGTTAAATGGATGTGAATCCTTGTGACTGACTCAGAAATGTTTACAGACGAGTTTGATGTGTTAAAGTTTGATTCACGTTACGTTTCGTCACGTTTGCTGACTTCCTGTCTCACTCTGACTGGTGTTTCCCCGGAAGTTACAGACAGGAGATGGAATGAAATTTTAACTTAAATGTCAGAATTCTCTGAGTTTGAACTTTGATGGAAACATTTAGGAAAGTGAACACAACTCAACATGTGGAACAAAGACAGAGACATTTTTAAACGTTTTAAGGTGGAAATGTTCCATATTTTGTGTTAAAATGAAGCAGTTTTATGGTCAAATTTTCCCTCACAAACACTTTGACAGTCGTTTCTGTGAGTCTCATTTGACTTCACTCCTCTTTTTCTGTTCAAGCTTTACATTAATGTGTTATTTTATATATTTATGTGTTTTTGTGACCAGAACGTTGAGCCTCTGTCACCATGGTAACAGATACAGGGATGTGTACGTTCCTCTCATCACTTCACAGTTTAGTGTCTCGTTATAAACATCTTATTAATATTTATTGTTGCAGCCTAGCGGGACGATAATGAGATCGAACTGGATGTGCAGCGGACAGTTCTGATTGGTGGATCGTACCGGTCCGAAGCTGTTGCTGTCCAGACTGTGTCCGTGATGGTCGCCCTCGATCCAGAAGTGACCGTCAGGCACTCGGACGTATCGGTTCTTGTAGCCCAAAGTCCTGCAGAGACGAGACAAAAAGGATTTAAACAGCTGAGATTTTATTTAAAGACGTCTTATTTCTTTTTTTATTGCTTTCAGCCCCTAAACACCAACATTTCCTCCCAGCAGGCAGATTGTTTGTGTCCGAAGAGCCACAGCAGCTACAGGTGAGTACATTTACTCGAGTACACCTCTAAATCTGACACACTGTTCTACCAGAATGAAAACTCTATAATTTTCATTTTCAGATCATTATTCACTGATAGAAACACATTTCTGCAAAAAAAACCCCTCAAACTCTCACACACCTGATACAGTTTTGAGGTACTTGTACTTTACTCGAGTAAATCCACTTTCTGCTACTCAATCAATTAATTGTTTCAGCTCTGCTAGTGTTAAACGTTGGGTGCTTTAATTGATCATATTTCTAAGCTCTTTGTATGTTTTGTGTGTAAAAGTCATAATTTCTGAAGTAACTAGTAACTAAAGCTGTCAAATAACTGCAGTGAAGTAAAAAGTACAACAGGACAAAACCTTCCTGTAAGTACAAATACCTCAGATTTGAGTGAATTAACTTGAATATGATCCACCACAACAAACATGTCAGAACCTTTTTTACGCAGAACTTCTGTTTCTTTAAACATCACAGCTGGAAAAACGGTGAAACGGCTCGAATAATCGCCTCATTACCTCCCGAACAGAGAGGGAACATCAGGATTCAGGTTGAGGTTCTCCACGGTTCAAATCTGCAGCTCAATTATCCTCCTCGTTTCATCATCGTTAGTCATCAGCCTCTGAATCATCCCTGCGGCGTCACATCGCGTCGCCGCCTTATCGCTCAAACAAAGACCTGATCCGAGGACACATTCAGACTAATACGGGCGGGGGGGTTGGTGGTGGAGGTGGTGGTGGTGGTGGGTGGGGGGGTTTGTCTCCTCTTGTAGCTGCTTCAATCAAGCCGTCGTGTTTATGAGGAGAAGGTCCAACAACCTTCATCATCCCTCCGGACTCTTACAGGCTCGTTCAGGCCCTGATTTATCATTTAGCAGCAGAACACTGTGAGTTACAGCCTCAGTGACTTTTTTAATGGGAATTTGTCTGCGATTCTGAGTGTGTGTGTGTGTGTGTGTGTGTGTGTGTGTGTGTGTGAGGCCGGCTGAGCGAAGAGGCCTTGGATACATAAATATTGATTCAGCCACAGCAGCTGAATTTACTGACTCACAAACATAAAATAAATTTAAAAAAAAGCTGGGACCTTTTTGCAGAAATAAAAAAAAGGTTAGAGACCATGTGACACCTTTTCAGCGACGTCTGAGGAGGAACGACGGCGACATCTTTACAGAAGCCAAGGACGAGTGACTTCACTGTATTTAAGCTTTAATGTGATCAGATTTAAAGAATCTGAGCCGAGCAGCTGCAGGGAGAATCCTCCCCCCCGCTCGCCGTTCTATCATCAATCTGCACTTTTTAAATTCATCCCGGCAGTTATTTTGTGAAGTGCTGTAATTTTTTTTAATGAACCTTTTCTCCATTTACTTTCACCCACATCTACTTTAATTATCCATTTTCTTCACGTGCCAGAATCCTCTCAGTGAACCTCGGCGAGGAGCTTCGACCTTGACGTCGTTTCACAGAGAAACTGGGCGAACGAGCTGCTGATCGACCTCCATCACCTCCTCCATCCGTCTTCACTGGGACATGTGGGACACTCCTGAGCAGAATGGGGGGGTGTGGGGTGGGGGGTGGTTCCTGTTTGGTCCACAGAGGAACTGAACATCTCAGAGCTGCATGAAAACATTTAAAACTGGACTAACTGGGCTGCTTCATGCAGCAGAGCCACAGCTGAACAACAGGAAACAAAACTCTCCCCACATCCAGATAAATGAAGAACGGCAGAAAATCCATCCACCTAAACTGACCTGTGATCAGTGGAGGAGGAAGTAATCTGATACTTTACTTAAAGGTAACTTATGTAACACCTCTACAGGTTGTGAAGCAGCATGGGATCATGGGATTTGTTCATTTTATTGTTAAACTGCCTTTATCACAGATGAAAATCTCTCTGTGTGTCTTCGGTCGTTTCTGGACATTTTCATGTTAAACATCACCTGTTTCACCTGTTTCACCTGTTTCACCTGCAGTGAGTCTTCACCTGTTTCACCTGTTTCACCTGTTTCACCTGTTTCACCTGCAGTGAGTCTCCAGAGTTCAGATCACAGAGGAAACATGTGAATTCATCACTGTTCTGTTTCACATCGTCTCTTTATTGACTCGTGTTTGAACGCCGTCCTGCATGTCGCCTGACACACCTGAGTGAGACAAACGGCGCCTCGTTACTGAGGCTTTGACCCACATACAGCACACATACACACACACACACACACACACACACACACACACACACACACACACACACTCACAAACAAAGAAGAACACACAGTGACGCTGTCGGACACTTCAGAGCTTCCACATGCTGCAGACTGTTTCTGCTGTCTGAACATGATTCACTGAAACAAGGCGGCTTCAGGACGACTCACCGAGACGATGGAGACGAGTTAAACATCACATTTACACACACACACACACACACACACACACACACACACACACTGTCATCAGCAGCTGATGGACGTTGCACAGGAGGCTGAAGGGGGTTTAATGATGCAGATGTCAACAGCTGGCGACACACACCGGATGAGTTCAACCTGCCCTGACCTGTGTGTGTGTGTGTGTTTGTGTGTGTGTGTGTGTTCGTGTTTGTTTGTTGTTGTGTGTGTTTGTGTGTGTTTGTGTGTGTGTTGTCGTGTCGCTCATGGCTGCCTCCTGCTGGAGAGGAACCTACATTAGAGTTAAACAGACGGATAAACTGTATTTATGTGTTTCTTTAGTTTGAAGCAGCAACACTTCACATCAACACTCCTCTGGTTTCCTGCAGCCCGACGGCGTTGATGGGAGATTTACGTCCGCCGTGCAGCCTCTGTGTTTGGAGATGGATCTGTAAACAGTCTTCCCTCTGAGGCTGACGGTTATGTGGCAGGCAGACGGTCCGGCCTGCGCACACGAATTAAAACCGGGGTGATTTATGTCGTCCTGGCCGGTGTGAGACAACGCGGGCTGACAGCCAGCGTCCCTCGCCGAGGGAACCCATCACAGCCCTGTTAATTATTCATCACCTCCCCAGCCGCTGACCTGTAATTTGCACGGTGGCACCTGACACAAACAGCTGCCGGGTCGAATCACATGACGACGGCATGATATGATGCTGTGAAGACGGCGCTGTGGGCCGGACGCCCGGCTGCTTCCTCTCAGGCTCCACGCTGGAGACGAGATCTGATGTTTTCACTGGTTGGCTGGGAGGCTCGAGACGTCTGTTCCAGCCGCCGCTCTGTCTCTGTGTGTCACTTAGTCTGATGATGCGTTATGATGCTTCACATTGTGCGTGATTATTATCATCTGCATCACTTGCTGTGGAGGACACATTCTCAATCATTTCTCCTGAGAAACACCAAGTGCAGATGAATTTTTAGAGTCAGAAGATGATTTTCAATAATAAGAATAAGAATAATTTGTGTCTGTCACGTTGTTTTTCCTCCACAAAAGTTTAATTACCTCATTTAAATAATAAAATGACATTTCTTCTTCTCCCTCGATGGAAAATTCAGACTTAATGAAAATGCAAAAATTGATAAAATCTGAAGTTTAATTGTCTAACACAAGATGTTTCCTGCTTCATTCAGAAGTCAAGAAGGTTTTCTCGCAACATCTCAGCTTTTCTTACCTTCAATGATTCAACGATAACCCAGAGGAGGGTTATTATTGGTTATTGTTTCAACATCCCCCCCCCCCCGCCCTGACACAAACAAACATTCGCTCGCTGAGACGTGACTGAAGGAAACCTGCCTGACGAACAAAGACACTCTGTGATCGTCTCTGTTGACTGGAATTATTCCAGTGATGCACAGAAGCTGCACAGGGTCTGCAGATAAAACCCCCCCAACAGGCTTAATTACACCCAGGTGCCATGAGAACAAGGTGATAAAGAAGGCGTGTGTGTCGCTTCTTTACCAGCTTGTCTTCTTCTGAAAACACCAAAATCCAGTCAGAGGATTTTTTAATGAGCGATTTGTGAACAAATTCACAAACTTCAGAGTTTTTCTGAGCTGAACGACACGACGGCGGTCTGAAGCTCCTCTGATGCCGAAGGATGCAAAGGTGCTTTTGAGTTACATCACTGATCAATTTACATGAACAGTTCATCAGTGTGCATACACACCAGTGTTTTTTTCAATACTTTATATTAGTTCGTATTGAACTTCCTGTCAGCGGGTCTCTTCCATGGAGGCCGCCATGTTGGACCGCCATGTTTTTTAAAGACAAACCAAACACTGAGTCTGGAGGAGCTCTGTCATCTTTTTCTCCTGCATGTTTCGAAAGAGGAGGATAAGTGAAGATTTCTGTCATTGCAATCTGCAACTTCACCACTAGATGTCACTAAATCCTGCACACTAGAACTTTAGTCTGTTTAACTTTAAGCCTGAATGTACGAGTGATATAAAAATACGAATTGCTGCGCACATTAAAAACTACATACAATTAGTCTCCATTATATTTGAGAGAAAGAAAAAGAAGCCACACAAACGTTAACATCGTAACCTGAAACCATAAAACCAAAAACTGCATGAAAAACACCAAATAAAAGAGAGAAAATACGTTTTTTTGTCATTCCGGTGCTCAGAGCCTTAAACTCTGGTGTTTGTATGTAAGTTTCCATGTGAAACGTGTTGGTCCGGGTTCATGAGTGACCCTGTTTGTGCTTTTTTTGGTTTTGGGCCTGTTAGCAAGTTTTAGTTTTACTACTTCAAATCAAGAGAAGGCGCAGCAACGACCACCTGATGGGAATCAGTGACGGCAGTGTTTTTTAATTACTGATTGTTTGTGTCGGTTGTTTCGTTCTCTCCTCACGGATGTGGAGGCTTCGTGGACTCCCTCGGCCCCCGGCTTCACGGGAGACAACAGCTCATCAACATGATTGACAGGTGGGGGATGGATGGGGTGGGGGGGTGACTTGCCCAAGTTGTTTTGAAGGAGGCCTAAGAATAACTCGACTGTCTCGAGACACCAACTTCAATAAAGAGAAATGTAGCAGTGAGTCAGAAAACTGTTGCTGCTTTTTATTATTATTTCTTTTAATTAAGGAGCGGCGGCGGTGATGTCACTGATTGGGGCGTGGCCACAGTGTAAACTCCTCAGAGGTTTGATTTTCCGCGTGACAGGTGTGTAATTTAGCAACAACATCTTAAGCTGCGTCCTGAAAAGCAGCAACATTTCACTCCTGTTGCCTCAGAACGAAACCTCCGGATAAAAACTGATGAACGTTTAAACAGATTCAGTTCAAGGTTTCATCACAAAAACCGTCAGTTCTGAATGTAAAAACAAGACTTTCGTTAAAATGTTTGAGGTGTCGATGAAACTGACGATCAGCATTATTTCTCCATGATGTGATCCGACATTAAAGGAATAGTTCCAGTATTTTTAAACCTGAGTCATATTTCATATATTTAGAGTATAACAGGCAGAAATCGATGATGGCGCGGTAAAAGTGCTTGTTCTTGCCGCTGACAGGCTCAGATGAACTTAAGAACACGAGTGTCGTCATCCACACGACATTTGTGTGTTTTGTTGCCACAGAGCTACAACTCGTCTCACTATTATCCACCTTTATTCACAGTTACAGGATTTAAAAGGAGAATATTTAGAAATAAACGTCTCGTAAGCTTTTTGTGCTGAAGGATTAAAGGGTTTAAAAACTCAATTTAAGGTTTATTTACATGACCTGACCCATAATCCTTCAATTTAGGACTTTAAATTTGGACATTTTAAGATTTCCTCAAGAGAAAACGAACTGCTTTTAATACTAATCCATGACACTTCTCCTCCCAGCGTAAAGTTTAAACTCTGTTATCAGTTTGGTCAAAGCTGTGCAGGCGAGTCTGTCAGATGTCATGTGTCCAGATACGGTCTGTAAAAAAAAAAACAAGTGTAATATTAAAAAAGAAAACTTAAAGTTCCAAGCAAAATAGGATTTTTACAAGATAAAAATTTGATCTTTACACAGTGTGAAGACTTGAAAAACCTTCAAAAGGGTCAGAACTGAGTGTTTGGTTGATGAGTCACTGGTGTTGCAGAAAACTGCCACTTCAGAGCTTCAGATTGACCTTGAAGTCTTTACAAAACAACACTGAGAGTTTGAAAACCTGCACTGATGATCGCAGATCCTATGAAGCACCGCAAACATGTCGTCAGCGCTCGTATGTGATGATGTAACACGACGATCGTGCAGTAATAAGTCCTCCTCAGTCGTCAGTCAGAAGTCTGCTGTTTGAAAGTTTTGCAGAATTTGTGCTGAAACTTTGTGTTCTGATGATCCTGATGATGAAGAGGTAAAAATGAAAGAGACTGCAATGCTAATGGGCAGACTGGGGACACGGCGGTCTCTGTAACAAGTCAGAAAAACCCCTCCGACAATCAGACGGGGAGTTTTTAAGGAGCTGCTGTGTCGGAGCCAGCAGCTCGGCCGACTCCGTTCTCCTGCTGCGTCTCATTATCTGAACTGTGCAGCTCATTTCCTCACGAGAACGCAGAGTAACAGGGCTGAGAACAGCTCCCACCTTTCCTGCAGGAAATCCAGAGAGAAGAGCATGACTCACACACTCACACACTCTAACACACACACACACTCTAACACACACACAGAATCTGCTATCCAATGCACTCACACTAAGAATAAAAATAGCTAAATGCAACCTAGCCTTAATGTGTTTTTAATGCCAGTTCAAATGCAATTCAAGACCAATTTCAAGCCAACATTAAGCTTGAAAAGTTAAATACTCCAGTGAAGTCTGCTTCAGAGCAGCAACACACACCTCACACTGGGGAAATAACAAAAAGTTTAGCCTTTAAACTGCAGAAAACACAAAAAAGGCAGCTACTTAGAGCAAAATTCAGTGTAATCAGGTGGTATAACACAGATTCTGGACATATTTCAGCCAAAGTGATTCGTTTCTGTGAGATTTCTTTGCTGTGATTTTATATTTAGAGTGTATTTACAGTCTGGAGGGTCTCACAGCACTTTGACATGTTGATTTCATGGATCCTTTCTGTTATTCGTTCACCGGCCTGACAAACATGACACAAGGTGCCAGCTTTTGATTGGCTGCTTCAAATGTGCGTCAGTCATCAGCAGGTGTGTGCTGGTAATGAACACTGCTACTAGTCAAAGTTACCTCAGAAGCAAAAAAACAGCCACTGAAGACTCTGAATGATGAGAGCTGGTTAGCTTTGCTTGTTCCTGAACCTGAACCACCTGCATGCACCGCCCCCTAGAGGTCATTTCTAAGGTTTTATTTACCCCAGGGGCAGCTGAGAGGGCACTTACAAACAGTGAAGCACCAGCAGGTTGTTTCTGTCCTGTCTCCCTTTTTTTAATGTAATTTTGTTAATTTTTATCAAACATTCTTATTTCTTGGTGAAATCTGGCGCCTACATTACCCACAATGCAATCTGACCACTGACAGCTGGGTGAGAGATTGTGGTTTGTTATGGCAGCAGCAGCAGAGATGAGGAGCAGCAGTTTCATTTCATTTCTTACATTAATACTTCACATTTCTGTGGCTACAGTTCGGTTCAGTTTTCCACAAAAACTATTTAAAAATGTCACATTTTTCTGTCCCGACCTGACGGACGTTCAGACTGACGGACGACCTGATCACATGACACCTCTGGCCGAGGCTGCTTCCGTCACAGAGGCGTGAAAATGTTCATCCTCCCTGAAACTGAAACCTGAACCGGCTGTTTTTCTGTCCCCAACAGTTACAGTAAAACAATAACGGACGAGCGTGCAGCTCCATGTTTGTTTCCTCAGACCGCTTCGTGTTCGTGCAGGAACCGAGCAGTGATTTATTTCTGCCGCAAGGTGATGCCAGTTAATCTGATTAGAAATCGGTTTGATGGAGTGAACCTCTTGACTGCAGAGTGATGCGATTAGATGGAAGACAGCTGTGTTTTTTCTGCTGGTTCACATCAACAGGACACCTTTAGTTTATTACACTCGAGCTGCGATATGAAGGATATGAGCTCCTTTATCAGCATTAGTTAGAGAGGCTCAGTCAGATTCTCAGTCATTTGGAGCTGGGGGGGTTGGGGGTTTGGGGGTTTGGGGGTGGAGGGGGCTGCTTCCTACCTGATGAAGTCTCCCTCCAGGCCAATGACCCTCTTGATGATCTTCTGCTGGGGATTCTTGGGAGACCTGAAGGAACAATAAACATACATGAGGCAATGAACCAAACAGGGAAAAACAGGCGAATAAAAATCAAACGAAGGTGTGAAGCTGTGAGAGCAGCTCATGGTTCAGGTTCAGGTTCAGATCTGAAGGATGAGAAGATCCTTCACAGTCTGAGCACATTTGACTTTTCATGACTCTCATGTGGATTCAAGTCTCTGATTCTCGTTGGATCAAAATGAAGCTTCGATCTTTCGAGTTTATTTGAAAACAACGATGGCGGCTCCTAAAGATGTTAGCATAGATGCTACTTTAGCATCATCATATCAGAACTGGAAAGTATTTTGCAAAATATTTTGGAAAACTTTGCTGGTATCGATCAGCTGCTGTGTTATTTGGTATGTTGACCTGATTGGTTAAAGTCAGTCCATGATAGCATGTAACAGACAGATGGTTTTGTCCAATCACCTGCCCAGTATTTTTTGAAAGTGTTGGGCTTTTTCGTAAGAGTTTCAAAGGACGACATCCCAGCTGGTCCTGTGTCATCTGGCATGTGAGGGTAAGGACGCTTTCTGCCTCATTTGATCTGGACTTTTGGACTTTTCAGTTTGATCTGAACCACAATAGCAGGTATGAAACCTCCCCGGTCCATGATTCGGACGACACAGCCGAGTTTTGGTGCGACCGAAAGAGGTGATCAGAGTGAAAGCAAAGGATCAGACCTTTGGACCTTCGTACCAATGACAGGAAGTGACAGCAGGCTACCCGGAAAACAGAAAACCACAGAACTGTTACCAAAATTTTCTGGTCTCTCTCCCTATATGTTCTGCATTCATGCTAAATTAATGTCTGTTGCTAACTTTCCACCTTCCCCGGAGTCTTTGTGCTTTCTCATCTCGCAGATTCCCATGGACTGA
>JAQMCX010000671.1:0-10206 GCA_029814765.1 Acanthurus leucopareius | reverse complement strand
GCGCAGTCCATCGAGCTCTCCTGCCATTTTTCTTTGAGCTCAGGAGAATTTGTCATCCATTTACAAAGAACCATTCCTGCAGCAGACATAATGTTCTTTGCTGTTGTTGTCACTGTGTTGGCTTCTGTCACCTCACTTGCACTTGCAATAAAGTCGTCCACATAAAGTGAGGAACTGATGATTTCTACCACTTGTGGGTGCTCTGACTCATATTGTTTCAGATGCTTCCTTATGGTGGCTGCGAGTAAGAATGGGCTGGAGGAAGCTCCAAACACCACTCTTGTCATCCTTAGCTCACGCAGCTTCTCATTCCTCTCCTCTGTCGGAGGGCCTGTGAACCACAGAAACCTTACAACATCCCGGTCTCGTTCTGATAGTGATATCTGTAGAAACGCCTTCTTGATGTCAGCCATACATGCAATTTCATGCAGTCTGAACTTGATCAAAACACTCATCAGATCTGGATTCAAATTGGGTCCCGTTAAAAGACAGTCATTTAGTGAGGGACTTCCTTCTTCGTGGGATGAAGCATCAAACACAACCTGCAGTTTTGTTGTCACCTTATCCTCCCTCAATAAGGCGTGATGAGGTAAGTATAATGTCTCACTGCCTGGTGGTGATGTATGCTCCTTCGGCACATTCTCAGCCATTCCTTGGTTTAAGTAATCCTCCACCACTTCATTGTATCTGCTGTAGAGTGTAACATCCTTTCTTAGTTTCCTTTGCAGACCCTCCAGCCTTTTTCTAGCAATGCGGTAATTGTCCTGAAGTGGAGGATGGGTTTGTCGCCAGGGCAACTCCACTTGGTAGCGCCCATCTTTGAAGATGGAGGTTTCCTCAAACCACTGTAATGCTTCCACATCCTCTGGGCTTTCAGGCCTTTCACTTGTGATGCCCACCGATTCAAGCTCCCAGAATGCATGCAGCTGCTTGTCAATGTGTGCATCCTCACTGAACTGAACGTGCATACATGTTGTTTCTGTTATGCCGGACCCATCCAAAGGTGCTCTCTAATGCTACCAGGCTCTCCGTCAGTCTCTCTACCCGGCCTGATACTATCTGCCAGTAGTAATCTGAGCCAATCAACACAGAGAGTTCAGTTTTTTCATCTCCAGGGAAGTCTGCAAGTTGTAGACCTCTCTTCTTCATTTCTTTCTGGATATGTTCACCAGGGACCTTCATCACAGCTGTACACACTTGAGGAGACACAACTGCCAATTTCAATGCTCTGCAATTTGTCCCAGACATTTTCCAAGCTGACCTTCACTATGTTGCGCTTCACCGTTGTTGGAGTAGGGGAACCAAACGTGTGAAGAGTAAATGTCCCTTGTCTAATGACAGGTAGCTGCAGCGCCCTCACCACCTTCTCATGGACAAAACTCCCCTGGCTGCCTCCATCTAGCAAGCAACGGACTATCTTCCTGCCCATGGGCCCTACAACCCATGCCTTGGCGGTTTGTAGCAGCACAGTGTTCTCGCTATCAGGCTCCCTTTTCTCTGCTTGGGGAATTACTGAGGAAATGACAGTGTCTGTATTTTCAGAGACTGCAGGTGGGGAGGTCTCATTTCCTTCACAAATCACTGCGTCATGCCTGCCTCCACAAGTGGCACATGACGCACCTTTTAACCTGCAGAACCTTGCAATGTGTCTGGGTCCTAAACACACATAGCATCTGCCGAGCTTCTTCAGCTTTTCTTTGCGTGCTTCCACTTTGTGGTCTGGACATTTTTCAGATTTGTGTTCATCACTATCACAGAACAGGCAGTTTTGTGTCTTCTGAGTGGCTGTGTATAGTGCAGCTGCTAAGTTAGTGTTTGTTGTCTTTATTTTCATGTCACTGGCTGAATATGATTTGCTGCAGATTTTGTGAATGGACTGGCTCTCTTTCTGGTTGTATGTTCGCATCATTTGCAAAGCTCTCTCTTGGCTCTGAACCTCTTTCTGTAGGAACTTGAGAACATGAGCTACTTTCCACTCATCATCATCTTCCCTCTGATGGCTATAATCAAGTGTCATGTCCTCCGGCATCATCTGGAGCAGTATTGGGCATAACATGCCTCCATAGGTATCTGATATTACTCCCAGCGTCTCTAAGCTTCTGATGTGGATCTCACATTCGTCATATAACTGCCTCAGTGCCCTGACATCAGATGATTTCTTAACAAGAGTGAGATTCAGCAGCTTTGACATGTGGGCACTAATAATGAGATCCTTTCTTCCAAATCTTGATTCAAGTATATCAACTGCAGCATCATAATTACTGTCTGTAAGCATTAGCCCTGCTACTGCCTTTGCAGCCCCTCTTGCGAGGTAAGTTTTCAGGTAAGTAAACTTCTCCCTTTTGCAAAGGGCATCATTGTTATGGATAGCAGTCTCATACTGGCTCCAAAATTCCTGCCATAAACTTACATCTCCATGAAATTTCTCAATCATTAGCCTTGGCAGTCTCACTGATGGGTTGCTGTGCTGAGATGCAGCAGATGTTGCGCTAACATCACTTCACCGAGCAGGCTGGGGATTGTCGTTACTCACAGTCTCATGTGCCCTAAGCATTCGGTGAGCTCGCGTCTTCATACTGATGATGTGGTATCGATATTCCTCTGTGAGTTCAATCTCCGCTTCCACTTCGTCCAGAGAGGTGTGTTCCTCCATAACGCGGTCTAGTTCACACAAGCTGTCCTCCTTACCCAACAACACAGCCAGCATCTCCCGCACACGGCCAACATCCGGATCTTCCTTTAATAATTCCACATCAATTTGATTAAAAGTCTCGTAGTGGAACTCCGTATTGTCCAATGCTTTCTTCTAATCCTTTTGGTACATTGTACCCTGACATCCTGTCGCTCCTCTGTGTCTCTACCTTCGTCGGCCATTAGCTCCTGCATCCCGGGTTTCAGCACCAAGAAATGTTGCAGCTTAGTCTAATGTCTTCACAAAAAATGACGAGACGAGACTTGGAGTTTAAATCGGGTTTAGTGAACAAACGAAAGCAATACACGTTAACTCATGTGGGAAACAGAACATCGCTAGCCGCTAACTCCCAACAACATTACCCCCGACCTTACGTCACACTTTCACCTTTTTTTTCTTGAGGCCTTGTGGGAAATGCAGTCTCTTCAGTAAATAAAGCATTTATACAAATGATCTTACGACTTTTACTTAAAATAAGACATCCTATAAAATAAAAAATACTCTTTTAACTAGCACCTTTCACATGAACTGTTTTTAAATCATTCACTTATTAACAATGATTACAAATGAAATATATTAACTCAAATTAAAGTCTCAACATGGGCCTGCTGAAGAAGGTGAGGCTCAGCTTCCCTGTTATCATTGGCAGATAAGACATTGTATTGTCAGCTGCCCCATGCAGGGTCAGGATGGTGGCTTCAAGGGGATCTACCAGGGATGTGAAAGAGTTGGTATCAGGTGCTGTGGAGCTAGGGTTGGTGATTGAAAGGCCACGGATGATTGCCTTCTTGAGCCCCTTGCTGACAAGGTGAGCAGCAGGTGGGGTGTCAGGCCATTGTTCTGGTGCCTCACATAGAAAGGGTGGCCCCTGACTAGCGGCTCTGTGCTCCTAGCTCAGCTAGCTTCTTTGCCTTGGTTATATCATCAGCTCAGTGATGTGCTGAACCACCAACTGGTGTGGTTGCATGAACTGTTAGGGTTATTGAGAATTGTCATAGTGGCACTGCAGGGGTACAGTGAACTGATGTACGAATCGCTAATCAGTGAGGCTTCTTCCAGCTTAAAATGGTCACGAAGGATTTGGTATGTGAACCTGTCAGTGGCATCTGCAGACAGGATATTTCCCAAAGCTATTCTAAGTCCTGAGAACACCCTCAGGTTTGGATGATTATATTCTGGAATTGCAGGTGTTGGTTCGCTGTATGACCGCTCCTGACCACTGATTGGGCTGTGAGACCAGTTTCTGGATTGACAGTACAGGGGGGAGTCATATCTTTTCTCTTTTGATATTGATACTTGGTGGAGGTGGTGAAATGTCTGTCTTGTGTTTCTCTGTCTCCATAGGGATGAGCATAATGTTTATCTGGTGAGTAATAGCTAGCTTGGGAGCAGCTACAACATCTCCCTGGTGAGAGGCTGTACTGGACAAAGCAAGCAGGGCTTCTCTTTGGTGAGTAGTCACTCCTTGAGAAGCAAACTTGGTGTCTCTCTGAGGCATGGCTATGCTGGAAGGAGCAAGTAGGACATCTCTCTGGTGAGTAGCCTCTGACTGGGGAGCAAACTCAGTGTCTCTCTGGTGAGTTGTGACATGTTGAAGAACCATCCTGGGGTTACTAATATTACAGGTGATGAAATGTCCCTACTGTGGACTGCTGTGGAGGTGGGGTGTGCTCACAGTGGATTGAATTTTAGCTGTCTGCATCCTACTCACTGGTTTGATGATTGGCTTGGCGAGGGGCAGGTGTTGCAGCTGATTGTGTTTGAGTGACAGGAGTCCCGTTGTCCTCCTGCCCTGAGGTTGATGGAGTTGGGGAGGGGGTGGGGGCTGCAGCCTTTTAACTACTTCATCCAGGTCCTTGATCTGAGCACAGAGTTGTTTGTTCTCCAGTGTACTCTGTCACCTGTTCCCACCTGTGCTCACTCTGCCGGGTCCTGAGGTTGAGATCATAGTTGCGCAGCTACAAGTCCTCCATGGAAACCAGTAGGGAGTCATTACATTTTATTGTATTTATTTATCTATTTATTTGGCCGCATTTGTACTCATGACACGTTGGGTGTCAACTTTTTGATGAGATTGATTAACTTTTAATCTTGCAGCCAAAATTTTTATTATCTCAGTGTTTGTCTATGACCGTCCCCTGCCCTCCTTGGATACTGGCCTATCAGACTTTATTATGTGAATTTCCTGTTTTCAGCCCAAGTGGACAGTGCTACACCACAGTGAATCAGGGACTAGGTATAGACAGGACACAGCCAAGGGAGGAGAAAGAAAAATTTAAATTAAAATAAAATAAAATAAAATAATAAATGAAAAATAAAGCATTAAAAGGAAAAGAAAATTAAAAATAAAACGGTAGAGAAGGACAGGTAGTGCTACAAGTAGAAAGTCAAGTGGAAATTGCTGTGTTGCTCTTAACACTCCCCTCAAGATAGCAACAGTACAAGATGAACTGTATAGGTCACCAGAAATGTGGGAGTCCTGATTGTAGGAAATAGTCCAACAGAAGACAAGAGTCGAAGTAGTATAAACAGTGGATATTAGCAGTAGGTTGGGTTTAAAGAGTGACTAAGCACTTTCTGGCAGGTCCCATTACTTTCTTTATGATATGTCCCAGCAGGAGTAAGTAATTCAGGGCTGGCATGCATGTAAGCATTCACCAGCTTGCATGGGAAAAAGCACTTGCACACGAGTGTACAGGGTTGTTGTCCAGGCTCAATGGGGTGAGGTGGCTCAAGCAGCCACTCTGGGCCGTGGGATTACTCAAGACACCTTTTCCAAGAGGCTGCTGCAACCATCTGGCACACCGCAGGCCCAGGGACCCAGGAAGGGCAAAAACAAGTACCACCGAGTGCAGAAGCCAGCCCCCAGAGGAGCAGGACACGAGGGCCCATCCGCCACCCAACAACCCCCCAATACACCCCCACACCAGGCACCAAAACAATGCAGCGGGGCCAACACCACAGCTCATAAAGAAACCGTGCCCCAGCTGTGACCTATCAAACACCCCAGGGACCCACCCAAACCGCCCGCCACAGGTCGCCAGGACCCACCACACCCAGAACCCATCGACACCGCCAGGAGAGATGCATGGGTTCTTGGTGCAGTGGTCCAGTCCCAACAAGCCAGGCCATACCCAAACATAGTGACAGCCCACCATTGTGCCCCTTTACTTTGTTTGCCTTGCCTGATCCCTGTTGAAGAAACATTATCCCTCTGAATAAGTGACACCCTAAGTGTAGTATGGTGAGTTAAAATTGGAGGAACAGGTGAAGAGGGTGGAAGGTAGGCAGAGGGCTACAGAACAGTGTTGCTCTGCAGCACAACACACCAATAAAGCCACCAAGCCCAGCCCAGTTTTCCCCCAAGGTGTGAATGTATGTGGTACATTAAAAATTTAGAGGACAGGTGAGGGGCGTAAAAGGGGGGCAGGGGGGTCACAACACTTTGCGGTGCTGCGGTCCATCACTCTACAAAGCCCTCTGTCAGCCTCAACCTGCTTCCAAAGTCTGAAAGAATATAATGAATTAAAACTGGAGGCCAGGCAAGATGGAGGAGGTGGGGTGGAAGACTGCAGCGCCCAAATGCACTGCAGCTGACTCATCCCAGTCCTGCAGCAGCCTGGCCCCAAGAGCCCTGATTGTTATGTGCCCAAATGTGCTTATGAATAACTATTTACAATACAAAGTGTGGTGTTTGTTAGATGAATGACATGTGTTATGAAAGGCAGGGCAAGTGTGGGTCCAGCTAGTCTGGCGAGAGGACCAAGGTAGAGGCCATGATGAAGGACACACACCCACAGGCGAAGATCCAAGCGAGCCAAAACCAAAACCCCGTTCCCCACAGAAACCAGTGCAGAAGCCATAACTATCATCCCAGCAGCCGCCATGACTCCGACATAGGCCAGCCACCCCTGACGGGAAAACCATGGTGCCCCACTGAGACACAGGAACAGCAAGCTGACAGCAACGCCTTAGGTCCCAATGTGGCAGAACCATAGAACACACACCCAGCAACACTAATCAGAGCTGGCATTCACCCCTAGCCCCACAGCAATACAAGGCTGAACCAGGCCCAGACCTAGTTCCCCTGCCATCCATGCCTGGGCCCCAGTGCCAGCACCCACGCTGGTAAGCCCGCCAGCACAGGGACAGAGCCCACACACAGAAAGCCCCCAGCCCCCATGCCAGACCCCAGGCCCTCCAGAGGAAGGGAGGGGGCGGAGGAGGAAGGAAGGAGAGAGAGAGGGAGGGAGGGGAGGGAGGGGAGGATGAGGCGGGTAGATTCTCCTGAGGGTTGGGCAGGTGGGCTCTCCCATCGCTCCTCGGTCCCTTTTCCTCTCCCCTCCCCTTCTCTCTCTCCTTCCTTCCTCTTCCGCCCCCTCCCTTCCTCTGGGGGACCTAGGAGGAACCAGTCATCACCCCTCATGGACCAGGAACTGCACGCAGACTCAGCAGCCCAAGAGCACACAAGGCAAGCCGCCCCCCTAGGGAAGGCCACCTGACCAACTTCAGGGTCAGGAGGGAAAGATCACCACCAACACATGCTCATGACCCTGGAGTCCAGGGAACCATCATAGATTTCCTTTATGAGAAAAATGTTGAATAAATGATAGCAGCATTAGGGAGGCATACGCTAACAGGTGGAATTCAGCTATAAGTTTAGGTTTGGTGATTTGATAAAAAGCGACCATTTTTCTGTGAAGTATGTTAATAATTTTTCTCAGGCAGCAGATATGTTCTCCATTGATATGTAATCTATGAGAAAATTTGACCAGTGGTTGATGTTGAGGGCATACTCATCTTTCCAGTTGACTAAAATTGTTTTCTTGGTGATTGCGAGAGCTTGAGGAGAGTTTTTGTGTGATTGTGACCAAAAGTGCTGTACAGGTGAACATAGTTAATGGGCATGGAAATAGGTGTGTGGAGTGTTCAGAGTGCACTGAGTGCATATGTCAGAGTGAGAGAATCCCATTTTATACACCTTGTGTTGAGTAGTGCGTGTTCTGTGAAGTACTTTGAATTGGATAAACTGTAGATTGGTGTTTTTTGTCATCTTGAGTGTGTTTTTTGCAAATCTGGGTCAAGAAGTTAATGTCATAAGACAGAGATAATTCTTTTTCACATTTTGAAAGTTATCTATATATCTTAGAGAGTTTTTTTTTGGAAAGAGCTTTGTTATATGTTTGACAAGATTGGTGGCTGTAATATCCTCTGAAGCGTTGGAGTTATTTTCTTAATAGTCTTTATTATTTGTAGATATTGAAGGAAAGTTCCATTTCTTATTTCAAATGGTCAGAAAAAAATTTTTTATATGATTTTTAATTTTTATATATATTTATATATATGTTTTATATATGTTGTCATGAAAAAGGTGATGGAGTTGGGTAATTGCTCTCTGCTCCCATGTACTGAAATGAAGAGGTTTTTTGTTATTGTCGAAGTTTGGGTTATGCTAGATTGGGGAGTACTCATAGGATTCCAGTTGGGCATCTGTAATCACCATAGTTTTAAACCAGGCTTTCAATGGGTTCTCTAAAAGTTATGACGTTTGAGTGTAACGGTGATAAAAAGGTCAGAGAGTACTGTAACTGGCTAGCTAAGTAATGATACACGAAGTTGGGAGCATCTAATCCCCCTTCAGATTTTTTTTTCTGAAGAGTAGATAGACTGATATAGGTTTTTTGTTCTAAGTGTAAAATTTTATAATAGCAGTCTAATGTTTGGAGCCATTTTGATGTGGGTTTGAATGGGATGATGGAAAAGAGATAGTTGATTTGGGGTAAGATTTTCATTTTAACAGTGGCAATACACCCCAGAAGGAAGACAAGAAGCTAGTTCCAAAGCCTCAGGTTGCCACATATTTTGTCCGGAAGCGGGCTGAAGTTCAGGTGGACTAGCTCAGATAATTTTGGTGAAATATTTATGCCCATATGTTTAATGTTTCCTGTAGGAAGCAAATAGTGTGGGTTTTGGTCTGCAGAATGCCATGAATTATCTGTTATTGGATGTATTGTTCATTTTGACCAGTTGATAGAATAATCAGAAATGTGAGGAAAAAATAGTAATTAGGTTAAATACTTCCTGTAGTGACATTTTGGGTTCTATAGATAAAGTTAAATATCATTTGCATATGAATTAATTTTGTGTTCTGAGATGGAGGAGCGGATACCTATGATGTTGGTGTTCTGATGAATTGTTTTTACCAGCAGCTTGATGAATATTGCAAACAGAAAGGGTGAGAGTGGGCATCCTTTTCAGGTTCCCCTGTGCAGAGTGAAACTTTGTGAAGTGAACTCATCAGTGGTGACTGTATACAGGGCTGCTATCCACTGGATTAATGAACCTCCAAAGCCAAATTTTTAAAGGACAGCAAAGAGGAAGGACCAGTTTACCTGGTTAAAGCTTTTTCTGCATCAAGCAACATAATTGCTTTTGTGTTGTGGCACTGTGACATGCTGATCAGATTTAGAGGCCTTCTGACATTGTTAGTATAAAGTGCCGACCTTTAATGAACCCTGTCTGGTCATTTTGAATTATTGACAGGATAATTTTCTCCAACCTAGAGGCAAGTGCTTTAGAAATAATTTCAATTTCGGTATTAATTAGTTACAGGGGGTGGTAGCTGGAAGGTAGTGTGGGATCTTTGCCAGATGAGTCCTGAATTGCTGCTATGAGGGATTTTTCTTAATTGTGTTGAAGTTGATTGGCAAGGAATTTGCCTGATTTGTTATTGTGCTCAAAATTGTTGTTCAGTTGCTGTAGTATAAACTTTTTTTGGATAGGATAATGTCTAGTTTAATTTTGCATTTTGTGGTGGAGTCCATAAGTGATTGCTTGGATATACTGCATATTCCTGCTAGTTGTTTAATTTTTTCCTCAATATCCTTTTGTGCCTGTTGTATTTACTTTCTCTTTAAGGAGAAGTATATTATAATTTTGCCTCTGATTACAGCCTTCCCAGCTCCCAAAAGTAAGGATGGAGATAAGTTTGGAGAGTTTGTTACTAAAGGGTTTGCGCACTCCCTCATTACTATCTTTCTGGATCTTTAAATCTGGATCTTTTAGTAAAGATATGTTTAAGCGCCAAGTTGGGCATGGTTTAAGGTTGGATTCAAGTTGCTGATAATAGTGTCAGTGTTAGTTTTTTGTGTAATGGAATTGTTTGAGAGAAAAAAGTCAATTCTGGAAAATGACTGATGCATCAGGGAGAAGCAAGTATATTCCCTCTTTGTCGGATTTTTGGATCTTCAGTCATCGCAAGTCCAAAATCATCTATGTATTCCTGTATAACTTTGGCTGATTTTGATTGCTTTGTATACCTAGACTTAACTATTGATGGATTTGGGACTGTGTTGAAGTCACCTCAAATGATAATTATTGAACTAGTTGGTAAGTCAGATATGTAAAGAAAACTGTGGTCCTTCAGGATTTGGTATAAGCAGGGCTGGCCCTTCCAATAGGCAGTATAGGCAAATGCTAAGGGCGCCGCGGCTTCCAGGGGGCGCCAAAAAATC
>JAQMCX010000670.1:0-10208 GCA_029814765.1 Acanthurus leucopareius | reverse complement strand
TGTGTGTGTGTGTGTGTGTGTGTGTGTGTGTGTGTGTGAGTGTGTTAGTGTGTGTGTGTGTGTGTGTGAGTGAGTGTTAACAAAGGTTGCCGTGGTTACAGAGTGGAGGCAACAGTGTGACCTGCGCTGCAACTTTTCTGCTGAATCTCAAGTTTCTTGAAGAGACCAACGTCTTGTTCACACTCACACACACACTAACACACACACACACACTAACACACACACTCACACACACACAGAGAAACAAACTTTAATGTTATTTAAAGTGTGTTTCATATCTCGACATGTTCTTTTCCCTCTTGGTTTTTCTCTAAAATTATCACGTCTTTGTTTTGAAATCTGATCAAACGTTCATGAAATGTTTCGTCTCTGAAGGTCAAAGTTTTCTATTAAATGTTTTGTTTTTCTTGAAAAAATGTAACTATTATCTCAAATTTTTTAAAAAGCTTTTTTTGATAAAGTTTTGGCTTTTTATCAAATACAGCTTCTTTTGATAAACTAAAACTTTTCTAAACATCTTTTTTTGTTATTTATTCAGAAATCTATCATAAATATTTCTGACATCACTTAAAAAAAATCCACTTTTTCTCAAAATACAATGAATTAAATGTCAAAACAATTTGTTATTGAATTGTAATTTTAATTCTCAAATATTTCACCTCCATCATGAACTTTCTTTTTAATTTTCCACATTTTTAGTTTTTTTTTTCATTTTTCTGATAAACTCTGTAACATCAACCTTTTTCCTCTCAGCGTTGTGACCTTTCGCTCATGAAGCTTCTGGGTTTGTGTGTTTGTGAAGAGGAAGGAGGGATGAAGGAGGGATGAAGAGCTGGTGGAGGTGTGATCACGCTGCTGTTTAAAATCAGCCACAGAGCTGCTTCTCCCGCGTCAGACTTGAACTCAGCACGGCGAGCCGCTCTTCATCATCATCACCATCAGCAGCAGCTTTGACTCTCTGAAGGTAAAAGATGTTTACTTTAAAATGTAGGAATTAGACGTGAATGTTGTGCGAGAAAAGACTGAAAGTTTAAAGTTTAGACCTAAAGAGAACAAAACATGGAACTTTTTTTTTTTTTTTTTTCATGTAACGAATCAGTAACTTTACTTCTGCAAGTCGACTTCACAAAACCTCTCCGGTCAAAAGATGTTAAACATGAAACACTGAAGGTGACAGAAACATTTCAATCCAGAATTTTGATTAAAAAGTTTAATTCAGTGTTACGACGGTTTGTAAGAAAGAGTCTCACTTTACTTTATAGATGCCCATCACCACAATGAAACGCTGAAAAGTTAATTGATTAGTTAATTAATTAAAATTTAATTAAAAGTTAATAGCTGCAGGAAAATAATAACTAAAAAATAAGTCAAAATGTGAATGTTAAGGTTACCATCTCATAATTTCTACCTAAAAAGTCAAAATAATATGTTAAAAAAAAATATATATATATTCTTACAAAGTTGTTCAGCTTAAAAAAATCTCTAACAACGGAAATAAAATTAAAAAATAAAATAATAATGTTAGAAAGTTTGTATTTGAATCGTATCTAGTTTGGCTGCCTGAAGCTTCTGTAAAATGTGAGAAAAACAGAGGAACTTGTCGTTTTCTTTACGATAACGTTTCTGTTTGTCTCCTGTCCGTAACTTCCGGAGTTACACCAGTCAGAGAGAGGAAGGAAATCGGCAAATGGGAGGAAACGTAACGTGAATCAAACTTATTTATTTCCTCGTCTGTCCGTCACGCTGACTTACGTCTGCAAATGGAGGCTGTTTAACAAGGAAACAAACAAATCCCATGATGCCACGCTGCTTCAAGATGTAATCAGATTACATCATCTTCTGTTTTATGTTTTGATAGGGAGACAGAAAATACGGAAAACACATTTTATGCATTAAAAAGGTCAGAATTAAATGCAGGGATATGTTTACTTCTTCCCTCTTTGTTTCTAATAATTCTGACGGTCCGTCTCTCCTCTTTCTCCTCTTTCCTTTCAGTCATACGATGCTCTCCTCTTCTTCTCTCCTCCTCCTCCTCCTCTTCCTCCCTCGGTTTCTGGGTTGCCAGATCGGCTCCTTCACTGAGTGTCAGCAGGCCTCGTTCGTTCCGGGTCACAACCTGGCTGGCGAGGGTTTCGATGTGGTGAAGATGAAGACCACCGGAGCCAGCGTGGTCGACGTTAAGAACTTCATGGTTGGAGGCGCCCAGGGGAACTGCACCATGTGCCGCAACCACCTCCTCAACCAGGTCACGGCCGCTCAGACTGTTTACGGAGGAAGAGAACCTGAAATTTAGAGTTTGAAACTAATTTTGAAAGATTGAGTTTGATGATAAGATGATAATACTGATGATGTTCCTCCTCAAACAGACCCAGAAACTCCCGGTGTCTGTCCTGGACTGGAGGATCAAGGTCAGTGAAACACATCAATGACTGAAAATCATCAGTCGACATTATTAAAAGACAGAGGGTTTGGAGAGATTGTAGTAACAAAACCACCATCAAGATATAATCAATTCAATTTAAAAAATTAAGTAAAAGAGCAGAAGAACTAATTTCCTGTTGACCAGCTGGTTTAGTCCCATGATGCATCACGTACTTGTCGGGCACCTCCAAAGGGTCAAGAGATCAGTCTGAGGGGTCGTCAGATGATGAAGAGAGAAGAAAAACAAAGTCACAGAATCTTCAGTTTCTGGACTTTTCTCTGATCTTTTTTTAATTTTTTTGGTAAATATTTCATCATTTTACCTTTTTTGGCTTCAAAGCATCGTCTTAGTGAAGCCACAGAAGAAGTTGGCAGTAAATCTCTGTAGTCAGAGAAATCTGAAACATCATTTGAAATGAGGTCCCACACGGCCACGTTATGGTGGGCAGAATTACCCAGCATCCTCTCTGGCCTTAGGTGCAGTGCCGGCGCAGCCTGAGCAGTAAAGTCTTTGAGTCCAGCCAGTCAGTCATGAAGGAGACGAGTTCGTCCCTCGGAGCCAGCTGGAAGGTGGGAGGTTTTTGTAATTATTCAGTTTTGGTGAAATTAAGATCTGAATCTGTGAGAGAAAAAATAAGTCTGTGTTTGGAATCACGACATTTTTTAATGCGACTTTGCGACATGAGTAACATGCAGATGCTGGAGTCATAGACGATGTCTCATGCTGTTCACGGTGCCTGTGGTCATGTGACTCAGGTGGGCCTCAGTGTTGCCGGACTTGCAGGGTTTGCGGTCGGAGGATCACACTCCACCTCATCAAAGTTCGCAGAGAGTCGTGGCAGGAAAGACAAGTTCTCCTTCACTACCCACGACGTAAAATGCAAATACTACACGTGAGTACGAGCCTGAGTTACAGTGTTAAATCTGTGGAGGACTTTCAAGGAAAAGGAATGAAGTTCTCCTTCTTTACCCACAGCTTCCGTCTTCACTCCCGCCCTCCACTGAGTAAGGAGTTTGAGGTTTCCCTGAAGAACCTTCCCTCCACCTTCCACCACAAGAACACCTCAGCTTTCCAGCAGTTCATCTCCGTTTATGGGACCCACTTCATCCGCAGGGTTCACCTCGGAGGTCGAGTTCACTCCATCACTGCCATCCGGACCTGTGAGGCCTCCATGAACAAGTTGTCCGTCAACACCGTCAGTACCTGCCTCTCTACTGAGGCCTCAGCAGCCATAGGAGGCATCACAGTCAGCGCAGCTGCAAGCTTCTGCAAAAACAAAGGCAAGAGTCTGAAATCAGGAGCAACGTTCAGCCAAGCCTTCAGTGACCGGACCACCGAGGTCCTGGGAGGGGATGGGGATGTGGGGGACATCCTGTTCAACCCCAACGGTGTTGCTGGTTACAAGAAGTGGCTCAAATCCCTGAAGACGGTCCCAGGTGTGGTGTCTTACCAGATCAGCCCTCTGCACCTGCTGGTGAGGAACAAATAGATTTTTAATTTTTTTGCGCCTAACATCAATTGTTTGGTTTAGTAACTGTGCAGATAATTAAAATTAAAAAATCAGAGTCTAGTGATGGAGCTCTGTCTTAAGGTGCATTTATCGCACCAATTACTTTAAAAAAAAGCCTCAGGTGGAATATTCAAACTGTTTTCAGGATGATCCAAAGTTTGAATTCACCTCCTCTGGCCACTGTTCATATTTAAGCTCTTAATCTTTTCCATCAACCTTAAAGAGATAGTTCACCAAATATCACAAGGTTCAAAAACTCTCTGGCAAGAGTTTCTGAACCTTTTGAACATGCGCGCTGACATGAATGCAGCTCCTCAGAGGTTACAGGGGATATTTAGGCTAAAAACATGGTTTTAACATTTGTTATTTCAAGTCAAACTTGACTGCTGAGTGTTCAGTCGACACTTTGATTACACCGAGGGGGCAGTATGGAGGCATGTTATGTTGTCCTTCTGTTGTTTTATATGTTTGAGTAGACGGCCACCGGAAGCTTCCTCCTGTGAAGCTCCAGAAGGGCTGTGTGGATTATAAAGTGTCACAGAGCTTTCATCCACATAGTGGAGAGTAAAAATGCATGAAATGTCCATTTTGGGTGAACTATGCCTTTAATTAGCCAACTAGCCACAGCCACATAAAATCTGCCAACATCAGTTTCCAGTTTAGTGAAACTTAAAACCAGCAGCAGGATTTCTATACTCTCTATAATAACTCATAACTATGTCGACTGAACTTGAAAGTGGGAAAACATGGTCTGGTTTTGGATCAGAGGCTTGCAGACGGTCAGAAACTTTAAAATCCACATCGCTCATTTCAGATAAACTTTCTACTTCTGTCCTACAGGTTCCAGACAACCCCATTCTACAGTCCAGCCTACGTGAAGCCATCAGTGACTACATCCGTAAGAGTGCCAAGCCGCTCCGCTGTCCGGCCGGCTGCAAGATCGGCAACCAGAACCAGAACTGTGCCTGTCAGTGCAAAGGACACCGCATGGTCAACTCCAACTGCTGCCCCGGAGAGCCCGGCGTGGCCCGCATGAACGTGACGGTGGTCCGGGCTGAGGGGCTGTGGGGAGACTATTTCAGCAAGACGGACGGATACGTCAAGGTTTTCTACGGCAGCCAAGGAGCCACGACGCCGGTGATCTGGAACAACAACTTCCCCTCCTGGAACTACCTCATTCGCTTTGAAACCGTCAACCTGCGGCACAGAGTGTAAGTGAACGTCTGACAGTTGGGCTTTAAATGATCTCAGATAAACAGTCTGTTTAGACCACATGTTACCAGTCTAATGATGGTCCAATGAGCACGAGTGTGACAAAGTGGAGTAAATCTGTGGATCTTCCGTGGAGTTCAGAGGTCACTCAGAAGGAACCAGAGACTTCAGTAAAAGTCTGAGACAATCAGAGCAAAACACTCTGTCAAATGTAGGTTTTTCCTCTCTGGTTTTTGTAAAGATTGAACCAACAAGATATGAAATGTCCATGTGAAAGCTTCAGAGGTGCTGGTTGGTGGATTCTGTTGATTTTGGACAGAACCAGGCCTGTTTTTTCCCTGTTTCCAGTCTGTATGCTAAGCTAACCAGACATGAGAGTGGTATTCATCTGAACATGTGACACTGAATAAGAAAGAGAACGTGAAACGTTGAGGATCGGATACTAGCTGACTTTCCATCAACTTGTTTTATGCACATTTTGCACAATTTGAGAGACGGCGGCAGCATCTGATGAAACTCAGGGTTTATGTGCATGTAGCTGGAGTTTCTGGAGTTGCTGGAGATGCTGCTGTTGCATTTTTCCTCCTCCTCTTGCGCCTCTTGAGTACAACAGCACATTGCTGCGTCTCTGTCATAACAGTTGTGGATGGAAAAACAAAAAGGCACATTTTATTTTACCAAATCTCTAAAAATTCAAATGAAATTTGCAATGTGTTTCCATGGAAGTTCAAGGGTTCAAGGGTCAGCAGCTCTCTTGATGATGTCATACCTCTGTGTGTTTCTTCCCTTCATAGACCAATCAAGTTTGAGGTTTGGGACCGGGACAACCGCTGGAATGACGACCTGCTGGGGACGGCGAAACTCATCCCCACGATGGGCCGCAACATCAACAGGAAGTACCAGCTGAAACACGGGTCGCTGTACGTGCGGGTGACTGCGCTGTGTGCTCCGAGCCTGCAGGGGTCGCTGTGTGAGCAGTACGCTGCCTCGCCAAGCTACGAGGACGTGATGGGATACATGAAGAAAGAGGAGGAGCACTGGGGCTCTGGGATGTCGGGTCCTGACGCCTCCATCCTTTGAGTTTTCTCTTAAGTTTTCTCTGTTTGCTTTCTGTGTGTTTGACGAGTGAAGTCCAAAACTTCCTCATGCTTGTTGTCATCACTGGGTTTTGTCACCTGCTGTAAATGCTCTCACACACCAATAAAAAATGTCTCAGTGGAGCAGATTTAACAAAATGTTTCGTCAAACCGTTGGTGCTCTTAAGCTCCGAGCGTCAGGATCACTGAACCACCATGATGGTTAATGACAATAACTTGAACTTTGTTGTCTGTTGGTTAAAGTTTGCAGATGGTCTTTCCCTGCAAGCAGCAGCTACAGAACAGCAGCCTCCGTTTTATAACTGTATGATGCTGTTCGAGGGTCAATAACAGCAGCTGTACAAATACTCGTCAGCAGATCTGACTTTGTGCTTTAACTGTAACAGTCAAAACTCACCCTGCTGACTGTGTAACACAAACACACACACACACTCACACACACACACACACACACACTCACCGCAGCGAACAGGCCGTTTTTCACTGCTGATGCTGACAGATATTTGAAGAAGTCATTTCTGAGACGCCACAACATGAAAATCCTTCATTCAAAGACACAAAGTTCAACTGAGTCTCAATGAAAAGTATAAATATTCAAATATTGTGTTGAAACAGTCAGAAAACAAGTCAGGTCACGAGTCAGCCTGCAAGTCTGCTGGTAACCTGTTTTAACAGCTTTCCTCTGCTGGTTCCTCAGACTCGGTGGATAAAGTGGTTGGTCTGATATTTGATGTCTGAATCTGTGTTTTCTGCCTCATCTGATTACAAATGTAGTCAAATAAGTTTAGTGCAGTAAAAAGTTAAAAAAAGGTACAAAGTGGCATAAAGTGGAAATACTCAAGTAAAGTAAAATACCTCAAAGTTAAACCTGAATACAAACTGAGTGAGTTACTTTGAGAAGCTGCTGACGCTTGGACTTCAGCCAAGGCCTTCACACTGCTGAGTTCACAGTTTCAGGTCCAATCAGCGCCACCTGCAGGCAGCAGAGGTAAGTAAGTGCTGCTGCAGTTCTAGTTCTTAGTGCCACCTGCTGGTGGAAAGTGTCACAGCAGGTTTTTTGGTTGTGGTACAGCCGACTCGGGCGTTTTTCTGTTGAATTAGAATTAGAATTAGAATGCTTTTATTGTCATCACACACAATGTACAATGAAATTTAAAAGACAACTCTGGTGGTGCAAAATACAGCTATAAAAAATAGAAATAATAAAAATAAAATAACAAGTGAGCAAAGCAAACTTCACCTTTATGTTCTGGAGTTTTTCTGACGTGTTTGAAAAAATCAGCTCAGTTACACCGAACGAACCCTGAAAGCAAAACGACGCAGTTTCCACATTTTGAAATCTCTTACTCGGCTTATTCCAAACAAGAAATAGAGTTTTCAGTGAGTGAATCACAGCTGCACAGGGTGGAAACAGGCAGAGATCAAGATGAAGGTCTGTAAATCATTTATGTATTTCTGATGTTGTTTGAAGGAAACCTCTTTGTCAGTTTATGAATTTTAAGAAAGTATCTGAAGAGGTTTTGAGCTCATCCTCCTGCCCTCTGATTGGTCACAGCAGGTGTGACTCGACGTCCGGCCGCCATCGAACAGATGATTCAAAATAACTGTTTCCATTTTCCGGAGTGGAGGAAATGAAGGAGCTGGTTTTTTAAAGTGACTATAAGGTTCATGCTTCCTCTGATGATTATAAATTTTCTGTATCAGCAAACGAGACCCTCAGCAAAGACACTGCTGTTTTTATGTCGTCACTATTAATGCCCATGAACTCAGACACAATTATATTCTGCCTTCGGCTGTTAGTTTGCACGTTAGCATGTAAAGCCGAAGCTGTGGAGCCTACAGAAAGTAGAAGTAATGGGTCTTAGTGGACATTACTGCTAAACAACTGGCTTATAATGTATAATTTTATGTTGTTTTTGATCAGATCTTACAGTTGGCTTTACTCTGAAGATGTAACATTACTGCGAAACGTTGATAACTTCAGCCTTATCAAATAAATTAAAATTACAAACTGAGTCTGTTAGATGTGAACTAACGCTAACGTTAGCATCTTCACAGACTCTCTGAGGTTATAAACTCGTGTCGTAGTAACTCGGCTGTTTGAACGGAGTTCACTTTGCTTCACCATCTGCATGTTCCAACACGAATCTTCCGTAGTCACATGACCTCACTGTGATCAATCCTCCGGTCTCTTTCACTCGCTTCCTAAACAAATGCAGGTGCTGGCAAAGATCTTTATGACCATGGGTACAGGTGCCACTACCGCTTTTGTCCGAAGAGGGCGCTAGAATCCACAAATACTGAAAGTCCCTCACAGTCATTTTGATTTTGTTAAAATATTTGCATTCAGATTTACTGAATAGAAAAAAGTAGAAAAGTTCAGCTGGTTTAGTTTGTTCTTTGTTTTTGTAGCAGCTAGTACGTTTTTTAACGACAGATTCTGGAAACATCTGGAAACATCTCTGCAGCTAAACTCTACAGCCTTGAATTTAATGATAAATGAGGCACAAACAGGAACCGTCACAGTTCGCTACGTTCGTGTGATTTAAAAACATGAGGAAACCAAACAACGTATGTTCGGACAAAATGGTTTGAGTAGAGACATTTGTACCTGATAATAATTCAGACTGTTCAGCATCCTGTTAAACCTGCAAGGACAGACCAGACAAGGTGAATTATTGATGAAACAAGATCTCAGATTTCATTCAAGATCAGTTCAAAGACCACCAGGAGAAAAGAAACTTGAGGAGAATCTCATCCTCGTCCCTGACAGTCAAACCTCCGTCCGAATACGAATCAGATGTGTAAAACTAATTTTTCCTTCCTGAGCAAAGAGATTCAGTAAAGATTTGATGTAAGAAGGAGGACGGTGAGGAAGGAGACGAGGGGATTTCCTCCGGGCGTCCAGCCAACCTGCCTCAGCCTCCAGGGTTCATCTCAACCATTAAAACTCCATTTTAACATCTCAAGGCTGCGTTTAATAGCAGCTGGCTCTTATATCACTGCTGCCACACACACACACACACACACACACACACACACACACACACACACACACACACAAACCTGTGCTCCACACAGAGGTTTCTTTACAGGAAGTGAGGAATGGGTTGTAAGTCAGGTTCAGACTTGAGTTTAGGTACAGGATCAGGTCCAGGATCAGGTCCAGGATCGGGTCCAGGATCAGGTCCAGGATCGGGTCCAGTCTGGGGTTCAGAGGTCACCGCAGGTTTTCAGTTTCAGCCTGAAGGACATCAGAGCTGCTGCAGGAATCGAACCTGTGACCTTCCAGTTAATGGAATTTACCCCAACTGCTATTTCAATACATATGCTGTGTGTGTGTGTGTGTGTGTGTGTGTGTGTGTTTTTCCTACATGGAGAACAGAAAGCAAAACAATGAGTCCAGTGATTAAGAAAGTAAAAGTCCTTGAAAGTGTTCCCTTAGTAAAAGATAAGATAAGATATTCCTTTATTAGTCCCACAACGGGGAAACTTGCATTGTTGCAGCAGCAAGTGGACAGTAAAGACAGAATTTAAAAAGCAGAAATAAGAATAAAGAACAATAAATAATAAGAACAAAATAAGAACAAGAAATTGTACAATATTTATAAGGGTGGCGGTATGAAGTGGTAATATTCAGTTGCATGGATGAAATTGGAATAATGTACATAGATATTTCACGTAAATGAAATTATTAGTGCACATGAAGTGTACATGAGTACATTTTTTTTACAAGTACAAGTGCTGCATTCAAGTAAGTAAGTTTGATTCACCTCATTGTTCCTCATTTGAACATCAACTAAAACAACAACAACAACAATATATGTTCATCCAATCAAATCAAAGTAAATGTCATAAAGATTCTTTCCATCGAACTGAGAACAGAATACCTGTGATGAAGGAAGATCTGCTGCTTTCTCTCTTCACACTCATGAAGACAAACAACAAACATCCAAACACAAAGATT
>JAQMCX010000669.1:0-10212 GCA_029814765.1 Acanthurus leucopareius | reverse complement strand
GGTCCCTAATGCCTGTACCTGCGACGTTTGGTCGTGGATAGCAGCAAGCACGGTGTCAATCTTGGCATCAAAAGATTGTGTAATATTATCTGTTATCTGGCTCAGAGCTAGGAGAATATTTTGGTCCACCCCGCTTTTAGTGGTTTCAATATCAGCAGGAGCCTCCGCATCGCTTGCTTCTTCGGGCTCCACCACGGCAGCGTCGTTAGCATTCTTTCCCGCTGGAGTCTTTTTCTTGGATTTGGTCTTTGAGTCAGACATTTTAGCGAAATAGTTGTCTAGGCTCATTATAGAGCTGCTCCCACATATACATGCAGAGTCTTACCAGGTGAGCATGTAATTCAATCGGATAATTCAGGAGATTTCACCGGAGCCCGACAGAACAAGGTGCTCACGCTACAACGCCATTTTGCCTCCCCCCCTCTTCATCTGTTGAGGAAGTTCTGTTAAGTTTCAACCGAAGGGCCAGAGACATGTCAGAAAGTAAAAGAATGGGGTGAAGCACTTGGTCAACTCTGAACTGCTTACTGTCGTGTGGTTCTGTGTATTGCTTCCCCTCTATAAAGAAAAAACACTTGGTGCATGCTACCTTTCCAGTCTTGTTCTTTTGACTCTCTGTAGGCACACCAAGAAATTTCCACAACAGGGTTACGTATTTGTAATTATCAGTGTGTGGTAACTGTAATAACCAGGGGACAGAATGTCAATGCCAGCTGGTATAATTTGTAGCCTGTTGTACTGTTTGTTATTATTATGGACTGTTTACTGTAGGCCATAGGAAATTATTATTTGTCACATACGGGGATGTGAGTCACGAGGTGTTAGTGGGACATCAGCAGGTAGTGGTGATTTTAGCAGCTGTTCACGTGGCTTTTTTAAGAATGAGAGGGTGAGGAGGGAATGGCTTTAATATCCCTTGAACTTCACTTTGAAGATGCATTGATATTGATTTTGATTTTTGTTTTGAAGACTGAGTTATTGTTTCACTATTACTTTTTATCTGAAATAAATACATAAAACACAGCACTCTTGGAGCAATGATTTATTGACTTTATTGAATGATTTATTCATTGTGAGAATATGTCCATGACAGTGAATAAAAGCAGCATGAAGCACTTCTTTATGTATTAAAACCTGTACTCCACATACCTGCATAACACTAGCTCTATCATAGCATTGTGCATAACCGATTATCTAATTTTTAGGTCTCATTTATTATTTGGGCAAGGGATTCAGCTGTCAGGTCCTTCGTGTGGAATGATCATTTGGCTTGTTCCTTTATCACCCCTTTGTGTACATAATAGATCAAGATTCTCAACTGTTCCTTCTTAGACAAGAATTCAGTTTCATCAACTAAATTGAAAAGAACTCGACTTTCTTTACTTCACTAACTATTATATTCCTGATCTTTTCTTCTATAACCTTATCTTTCTGAGCCAACAGGAAAGAATAATATCCATTCCAGTTTGGTTTTCACATCCTTGTTATTTGTTTCAATGTCCAAAATTTTAAGGAAAATTCCCTTGGTTTTAGAACCATTTTGCTTTCTGTGGCCACAGAAAGGGAGCGTCTGTTGCCCCAGAAAGGATCTGTTTTTAAACAAGGATTTCATATGTACCTGGTTTTGTTGTACCTCCTTTAACCTATAAGCGTCAGTCAGTGTTTCAGTAGAGTCCCTACATCCACTGATCACAGCATTAAATTCAGTCCACGCTCACACAGCATGACTGTGTCTTCTGCTCTCTGCATGATCCTACATAGACCTTTTTATAACTGGTTAAATGAGGACGCCCAAGGACATCAGTTTTACTCACTAATTTCCAATCGCACTGCTCCAGCAGTGGCATCCTGACCTCCATCACTGTCCAATTCCCTAGTTGATCAGGGTTCGTTCTGGGAAATCAATGCCTCCATGCTCGGAACTTCTCCACACCTGTTAGCACTGATACTGGTAACTCCTTCCCAGCACATGGTCTTACTGAGGTAACTCTACCACAAGTAGTTTTACTAAAAAATTCATCCTGAGATATCTGTTCCTTTTCCTTTTCCTTTTATTTTTTTTAGTTTATCACTGCCACAGGAGAACTCCACCAATCACTACAATTAACAACAATGCTGACCTCCACTGGAGTGGAACACACCATTTGATCAAGATAGGGGGGAACAAGTGTTGTGACAATGTAGAATACAGGTTAGGACTTGAATACAAACTCCACACAGCTCAAAGGGAAATCAAAGTCTGTTAATTACCAAAATCAGGTCAGTGCACAGTTGGCAGCATGTATCACACAGAATTACAAAAAGGGGCAGGTGAAGGAAAAGTCGGGTAGGCATGGATAAAAAACTAATCTCACAAATTCACAAGGAAAGGCTGAATCGCACAAGGGAATAAGATGAACTGGCACAAAGGGAAGGGAGCACAAGGACTAAATACTCTAGGGGAGGTTGACAATGAGGAACAGGTGCAGCACATTAGGGCGAGTGCAGCGATCAAACCGTTGGGAAACACAGGAGAGCAGGAAGTGGGGTGACCTGGAACGAGACAACATGTGAGTTTCACAATAAAACGGAAAACAAAAGATGAAAGGTGAGGGTGACTTATCTTACTTAAGGGGGTTGTGACATGTTGTGGGAAATAAAATGTCTTGTGAAATCAATCATTTTGTTCTGATTTGTATTTTTAGTTATTGTACAGTCACTAATAACACAATAATCAATACACATAGACAGAGACATTTCATAAATTTATTTTAACAAGTAAATTTTAATTTTGACCAGACAGCCGAAGTCTTGCAGCTGCCACATCTTGCCAGCTGCTACAGCTTGCCATACCCAACTGACATCCATGGTTTCATCAATGATTAGAATTTAGAGGTGGCTCAATTTAGCACTCAAAAAGTTTAGTTTACCTTCACTAATTTGCCAAATGTGTGATGAATTGTTGCTGCATTTAAATTGTATGCAGCTATGCCTGTAGGAGCAAATAACAAAACACAAATAGTCTGGTTGATGACAAAGTGCTGACAACAGCCTCCCTGCCTCGTACTGAATAGCTAGAATTACTTGACTTTTCCCCGTCCCTGCACCACCTGTCACAAACACATGCAAAGGCTCCACCACTGTCTCAACTTATAAAAAACAGCCACCTGTGTCTCATTCAAAGACCTAACTAAAGCCAAAGCCTTACTTCTAGACAGAATGTTACTGTTTCTCTCTAACTGTGCAACCTGTCTGCTACCTACAAGCATATCTGGAACTTTCTCCATAGCTTCCATTAAATGCTTGTCTGCTCTGCTCCCTGTTGCTGCGTTCTTTACATTACTTACGCTCTAAACATTCATTCATCTCTTGTTCAGGGCACAGTTCACCCCAAGTGTCTTCATCAACCCCATTGTGCTGCTCAGCAATCTCTTAAGCTTGCTACAAATGAAGACAATCTATCTTAAACTTTACTCTACTCTCGTTGACCACTATCGAAACTGAATACACAGAGTCATCACTAAACATCACCTTATCATCATTATCAATTTGATTTTGTCAGCAGACTTTTTGTTTTTGGGGAGAACACAATACTCCAACGCAAACATAGCCATGCACATGTTGCCAACTCTCATGCTTCTGGCATATGACATACGCTTTCACTGTCAGCATCATGCTCTCACACTGCCCAAACAAGCCTCACACCAAAACAAGATGAACTGGCAGGTGTACTGTGGTTTGTCACCTATGAGCAAAGGCTCCATAATTATTCGCTGATTGGTGCACGGAGCTTATTTCTGTGCTGACTGGACAGCTGTGGAGTACCACCTAATCACAGCATGGTAGGGAGGGAACTACTGCTCTTGAAAACAACAGTTGGAGCCCCAAAAGGCATTCAAGCAAGCCAGCTACACTCTCTACTAATGGTGATGATAAACAAGTCCAAGTCTGTTGCTTATAGTTGTACTAAGCCAAAATAGGCCCCTTTGTGTGAGTAAAAAGGTGTGTATTTATCTATATATTTGGCTAAGTTAGTAAGTGTGGTCATGTAGAGTTGTGTGTTTTTTAATAACCACATACAAAAATCAGTACACTTTACCTTACACAAATACCTAACGGTTTGTCACATCCCCTTGTTAGCGAATTGTCGGACAATCTCATTTTATCCCTAAAAAGTGACTAGCAACTCTGATAATACTACAGTGTAAACATCAAATCCATGTTGAAGTCCACAGATGTAGAGCTCAAAAATGTTTTCTTAGCCTTGTAAGAGGCCAGTGGGCAGCAAATGAGTTCTATTATGATGTGTCCAAGATCTATTCAGTAAAAATTAATATTGGGGGAAGGTAAATAATAACATTATCAAGATGTGTTTGCATGTAATCATGTAAAATTTAGTTTTTAGTGAGAAACTGGAATACTTTTAATAGTTATGTAAAAGCTATGTTCTCGCCAATTTTACCTGCTGACTCTGATTTTGAATAATGAATATGGTCAAGTTGGACTATGTAGCTCAGATTTCATCATGTGAAGACAATTTAAAGTCATATTGTTTGTCTATTTATTTTTTCTTGGAGCATTGTTTAACAGACTCTGAAAAGTCCAAATATTTTAGGTAGTATTACGTTAATAAATATAATATCTCTTGGTGAGGGGCATGGTACTACAATTGTTACAATACTTAATTTATTTTTCCTTGCTACTTATAATTTCAATAAAATTGCTTAGGTATCAAAATCTCACTCCAGTCCACCCTAAGTTGGCAATCCTGACTTACACACAGGCTTGTTTTTTAATCAGGATCCCTCCTCATCTCCTCTGCCTTTTTTGCGATCACACTTGCATTCTTTATTTTACAAATAAATGTCGTGCAGAAATCAGTTTTAGGAAATTAAACTGCATGACTTTGAATGTCATTTGAATGCTGTTTGAACTGATGATTGTCTTTAGTGTTGTCATTGTTGTTATCATTACTTACAGCATTATTGTTGTCATTGTCATTGTTAATGTTGTTGTATTCTGTGTGATCCCCTCCCTTTGTTTTTCTCAGTCTCCCTCATTCTCTCTTTCTATCCACTCTTGAACCTTGTGCTGTCCAGTGGCCTTGCCAATATATTGCAATAAAGATAGCAACAGAGTATATAGACTCTTCAGTTGAAGAGTAAATCTGTTCTGGCACCACAATGCACCCAGACCTTTCATACTGCATGTCTTAGCTGCTGAACAGGACAGGTTAAAAAAAAATAATTAATTGATTGTTCATTAAAAAAAAACTGACATTAATAAACAGTGGATAAATGAGTTTTGTTGGGAGAAAGATGAAGAGGAAGAGTTAGCATTGGCAATAACTCTATCCAAAAATACAGTAATTTACATTTGCAATGGCAGGAATTACAAAAACACTATTCCAAATTAACTTGCATGTGATCATGCATCAATTGTGTATTGTTCATGTTTGTGTCTGTGAGTGTGTGTGTGAAGATTTGAAGGTTTATCATTGGTTGGGGGTGGTACTTGACATGAGAGGCAACACACCTGGCTCGAAGGGGCAAGCAGACCCATCCCCATGCCACCAGACCACCCAACAATCCCCCAGAGCACAAAGAATATACTTAATTTTTTTTTTTTTTTTTTAATATATTTTTTGGGGGGATTTTTTTGCCTTTATTTGACAGGACAGCTGAGAGTAGAAACGGGGGAGAGAGAGAGGGGTAGTGACACACAGCAAATGGTCGGAACCGGAGTCAAACTCGCAACCGCTGTACGGAGGGCGAAGCCTCCACACATGGGACGCCCGCACTACCGATTGAGCTACGTGGTGTCCTGAGTTATACTTAAATTCTTTTTTGATTTTCAATTCACAAGTATGGTTTTCTTGGTGGTGCTTAGAGCTGCAAGGGGCATGTTGTATTTTTTTTAATTCCATATTAACATTAGTGAGGTCACCTAGCAAACAAAGTGCAGGGGATTCTGGGATAGGACACCCTAGATGCATTGATAGGTCTTCACAAACCCTTTGCCATAATTTTCTAACAAGTGTGCAAAACCCAACAGCATACTGATAAACCACTCGTGCAGGTCAAACAGATGTTTGTGTGAGATGTATAAGACCCATTCTGAACATCCTTTGTCCTATGTAGTGTATTCTATGTAGGACCTTGTACTGTATGAATTGTAAATTGGCCCTGTTAGGTCTGTTTTAGTCAGTAGTATGCTAATTTTGAAGAGTAATCTTGGGGATACAAGCTTAAAAAATCTGTTATTACAGGCGGAAGATTTGATCCCAATTGGCTGGGGTTAAATTTTGCCTGAATTATGGCTTTAAACTGGTGATATTCCAGAATTATTTTTTTGTTAATACAATTTAATGCCACCAATTCATTAAATGGAATGAAAGTTTTGCCTTTAAGTATACATTCCAGATTTCTTATTCCTTTGTCATACCATGTTGTAAAGTTTATTGTTTTTTGATTTTGCAGGATGTCAGGATTGTTCCAGATGGGCGTGAGTTTGCATGGGATGAGTGAGGACCTCTTTTTTTTAAGAAATTCCCACCATGCTGTCAAAGGAGTGCTAATATTAATGCTTTCAAAGCAGTTATGTTGTTTGACAATGGGACTGATAAATGGGAGGTTACGAATTTGGATTTTTTTCACAAAATGTTTGTTCAATATCTAACCATAGATAGTCCATCTGATGGACTTTGTGAAATCTATGGCCTTCCTGTCCAGCTCCTCTGGAGGCTGGCTTTGGCGCTTTGGTGGTGCTTGTTGTTGCCCTTCCAGGTACTTGGGCCTGCAGTGTTTTTGGTCCCCAGGGTGGCCACTCAAGCTGCCTGATCCCACTCTGGGCTCCGGTGATGGTTTCTCATGCATGTTTGGTGAACATTCACTTGCGACACATAATAAAGAACTAATGGGACCTCCCAGAAAGTGCTGAGTTACTTGAACCCAACACACTGCTTATGTCCACTGTTTATACTTTTTTGACTCTTGTCCTCCATTGGGCCATTTTCTACCATCACAGCTAACACATTTTTAGAGACCAATACATTATCTCTCTGACTCTCATTATTTTGAGGGGGGTGTTAGTAGCAACACAACAACTTCCACTCCACTTTATACTTGTTGCACTGCCTGTCTTCCCCCTACCTTTTTATATTTTTTGTCGCGTCCTATCTATCTATCCTTTGTTTCCACCTTGATTCACTGTGGTGTAGCACTGCCCTCTTTGGCTGACAACAGGAAATTCTATAATTATAAAGTCAGAAAGGCTAGTTTCCAAAGAGGGCTGTTGATGGTCACAGACACCCATTGAAATAATAAGAATTTTGGCTGCAAGACTAAAAGTGAAAAGTGAAGTAAAAGTAAAAATCAATCTCATGAAAAGTTGACAACCCATCTGGTCTTAAACCATAAGAATAAATGCAGACAGAAAAAAAAGAATGTGGATGTTAATTACGTTCAAAATTGCTAGCATGAATATTGGACACTGTTTCATGAGATACTATTTGAAAAGATCAGACATACTTTATCAAGACCACTTTTTTTTTTTTTATCAACTTCTAAGTAATAATCACTCTTCTTCTCTGTTGAAGCTGTATAGTTCTTTCATGAAATGGAGGAATGTGGATATTTTTTCACTATCTTAAAGAGTTTTGGTTTGGGGAAAACTTCATTTCAGTGGTCTCCCCACTTTATTTCTCTCAACGGGCTTACATTTCTACCAAATTTTATGTTATCCATACACTCCATAATTGTCTCACAAGGAACTCAGGGCTCTGCCTCCATCCCCTATTTTATTTGCAGTAGCTTTTAAACCCCTCTCCATAGGTCGCTTAGGAATCCTCATGTATCAAATGCATGTGTTGTTCTATTGTTGAACATCTTTTGTCCCTATTTGCAGATAATCTGTTATTAAATATTTCTGACATTTACAGTACACAACAGTGTTTGATGTTTTTTTTGGTGTGTTTTTTTTAAATTTTTTTACAGCAAAACAGGGATGATGCATAGCTATGACTTCGTTGGATTTGAACATTTACTTGAGGGTGTTAAAATGTCACAGATATGAAAAAAAAGGAAATCAAACATTGTGCTTTAATGTACAAATGGGACTTCTGCATTCATGTACATCATTTATAAGTCAGAGAATTTCAGTGTCAGGAAGTAATCTTAATCTGTAAGATCATAGCTGCTGTGCAGCAGTGGGTCAGGGCATGGTGATTTTAGCAGCAAACAGCAAATGAAATGAAAGACAACGAACAACTGCATATTAAAATGTGCATTCTGCATCAAGTGAAACATGTACTCACAACTTCAGAGGGCAAGCTACTATCCCAGTGAGCTACATGCTAATTAAGAACTGTTGGATGGCTTCACACTATGACTGAGCCAACCACCAGGGTGCAGGCAATCAGCTGTCTGTACATGGAAAGGCAGTTTTCAAAGTGCTGTCAAAAATTCAGTTATCGAGACAAAATTCTAAGAATTTGCATACTTTATATAGACAGTATAAAGAGGTGGATTTCTTTTTTTTTTTTTTTTAACAAAGATCAATTTACCACATAAGTAAAAAAATGATATTCAAAGATACCATTTTCTCAAAGACTCCCAGTTTATACAAGGGCGGAAATAAAAACGCTGTCAAAAATTCAGTTTACAGATAAAATTCCGTTTGCACACAATTGATCTACCATGACGAAGATGGCCACACTGTACAGGGGCCTGAAATGGGGCAGCCCTGCCTGATCCCTCTCTTAACTGGCATAGGACTGCTGAATCCTCCCCCCACCTTCACAACACAACATGCACCACTGTACAACAACTTCACCATGGACAAAAAGTGCTCCCCAACACCAAAAGTGTGTAGTGTAGCAAACAGAAAAGAATGATCAACACAATCAAACACCTTCTCCTGATCAATAGAAATAATACCAATATTAATGTTGTACAGTTTGCACACATCAAAAATGTCTCTCATTAAAAACAAATTATTCACCATAGATCTGATAGGAACACAGTGAGACTGATCAGCACCAGTAATTAAAGCAATAAAAACCTTAAGTCTATCAGCTAAAACCTTTGAGAGTATTTTATAGTCTGTACATAAGAGAGACAGAGGTCTTCAGTTCTTCAGCAGTGTAACATCTCCTCTCTTAGGCAACAGCGAAATCACAGCACACCCACAGTAGGCTGGAGGAGTCCCTTTTTCAAAAGACTCCTTAAAAAGGTCCAACAAATCATGTCCTAAAATACTCCAAAAGAGTTTTAAAAAGTCTGCAGGTAAACTGTCCAGCCTTGCTGTAGGCCATCTGTGTCACTGTAGAGGTCAGCTTCTCGAGAGTGATGTCAGAACCCAGGCTGTCATGTTCTGCTAGACCCAGCTGTGGAGGACCTTGGAGAAGCTCAGCAGCAGCAGCATCCACATCACAACCTTCTGCCTTGAACAGATCTGTGTAGAAAGACACTGCATGCCTCCTCATCTCAGCAAATTCAGAAGTTAACTTCCCATTAGGCAAATGAAGACACACCATCTGTTTCCTCTGGCCCATGGACTTGTCCAAGTTAAAGATGAAAGTAGTTGGTCATCTATGTCTCTCAAGGTGATGAAGCGGGCTCCAACCAGGGCTCCTTTAGCTTCTCTTGAAGAAAGCTGTTGTCTTTTGAGGACTTCAGTATTTTCAACAGACACGCTCTCTAGCTCTCTGATTCCTGCTTCTACCTGTTCCATAGCTCCTCTCATGTTTGTAGTAGAGTAGGATGTGTACTGTTGACAGAACACTCTAATTTGACCCTTTCCTATCTCCCATTACTGACTTAGGGAGGGATAAGACTCTTTTTTTAGATCTCCAGTTAGCCCAAAACTATTTAAAATTTTCATAAAAGTTAAAATCATGTAGAAGTTTAACATCAATATGCCAGAATGTTCTTGTTTTTCCAGTAAAGGATTAGACCATATCTAGAGAAACTAAATGATGATCTTTAAAACCTACAGGGTGGATCTGACAATAAGCTGCATGAGTAACAAAAGAAGCAGACATGTACAGTCTATCTAACGTAGCTGCACTGCAGTGCTGTGAGTATGTGGTGGAGTGGGGATAGCTGTGTTGTTCTTAACAACCACAACAAGATTGCGACAATATAAGAACTGTATTGGTCACCAGAAATGTGGGAGTCCTGTTTGAAAGAAATGGCCCAGTGGAGGGCAAGAGTCGAAGTAGAATAAACAGTG
>JAQMCX010000668.1:0-10219 GCA_029814765.1 Acanthurus leucopareius | reverse complement strand
GTGCTCTTCCGATCTGACATGGTAACTCCCATGAATTAATTTGAAACTTTCCCCGCCCAATGCGCCACTGGCGCACGGCGGAAAGCGTATGATAGGACCCTTAGTGACGCCAGGTTTTGTTGTACTTATGTAGCCGTGCAATTGAGATGATGATAAAGGAATCTCCGTTGACTTGATTGAATATAAAGAAGTTTATTACAAGGAAGTACATCATCGATCAGGCATCCCGGTTTGCCTGAGAGATGAATCCAAGCCAATACGAATCTCTGACATACAGCTCAAACATTTCACTTTTACAGACCTGGCGGAGACATCGCCGCCGCACCAGGCATGCAACTCTACATGGATGGAACCCTTCAACTGTCATGCGCTACATGTGAAAGTTCTGCCTATTCCATGAAAACAGGACGAGTCCATGAAAACAGGATGTGGCCTCAAAGCTGTTAAACTTCAACTTCAAGGCCATATTATGTTGCAACAAAAGATAGCATACAGAGAAGATGTTTCAAACCATACGAGGCCACAGCAAAAGATACCAATAGAGAAGAGGTGTAAGGTTATAGCATAAGATACCACACAGCCTTAAGCAGGCAGTTGCTTCAACCTCATGTCATGATTTTTGCTCTAATATGTATTATCCCCAATGAAACTGTACAGTACACAGAAAGGTGTGTGAGCCTTTCCAAATCTTGCCTAGTCTAATTGATTTTCCGCAGGTGGAGGTCAAAGTGAAGCAAGATCTTAGAGATAATAATGAGAAGTTGGGGGCATCAAAGCTGAACTTAAGTATCACAATGAAGAACCTCAATACTTATTGTGTCAAATTAATATTTCTTTATTTTCTTTGCACAAAATGCCAAAAATCCTATTTTAACTTTTTTGCCCTTCATCAATACCTGAAAATGACAAATAGAATGCAAAAAAGTTGGTTTCCAACAGCTTGCTGGCTGAAAGTTGTTTTGGCCTTGAGGGATTGTACTAAAGTAATATTAGCAATGTCGATTCTGCAGTATCTTAAAGCCAAGTAGGCAGTGATATACTGACTCATTGAAACTGTATATTCTTCTCAAACTTTTTTTGGTTCCCTGAGTCAAAGTAAAGTGAATCAATCAAGACCAGTGTACTGTAGACTGATAAAAAATGCTGCACCTCAGAACCCTCAGTTCTAAAAATCTCTCTTTGGTCTCTCATGAAGATCAAAGGTCCAAACCAATGCTGGACTGTGACAGAATGGCTGGAATCTTTGGAGAAGCCACTTTATTTACATGCTTCATCTCTGCAGTTCTTTTGCTTTCATGCTGCCAACAGACAGCTGCTCATTTCCCTTCCTCTGGATGAAAGTGCTGGTAGGTGAAATCTGGTAGTGTTTGGTTGGAATGAAACCTGCAGGCCTGTAGCTTAGAGTGTTCCCTTCAGGCAACAAGATTCTTGCTGAGCAACACTACTAGATTCCACAGGATGGGGCAATCTTGGCTAACAATTGTTGTAATCTGGCCAAAGTACTTGTGGAGGCTTTCTTTCGTTCAAGATGTGCTGGGTCATACTCAAGGGTCATACCTGACATATAAAACATGTAAATAACAAAATTAGTGGAAATAAAGTCTTCATATGTAATTCTGAGTACTAATAAAGTCATTTATTTTATCAGTGAACTTGCTTTTATTTTTTTGTCCTGAATTTGGAAATCCAGTAGCGTGTTGTCCTTGTCACTGCAAACACCAGAGAGGACTAGTTTAAGAAGCAGACAGCCTGGTGCCATGTTTGTAACACATGGAGAGCCTGGCGTTCAGCTGATGGACATCCTCTAAAAACTGTCTTTACTGGACTGCAGATTTTTTTGTTGAGTGAAAAGTGGACTCCTATTTTTTAATAAATATCTCCTCACAACCGCTTGTGGAGGAAATACACTACAAGACAACACATTAATGTAAGCACATTACTTTTACCTGTAGGGCAGCAAAGTAATGTATTCCTACATATATCTTTTGTATCAGTAATCATGTCATAGTTACCAATGAAATGATTGTGTTGTTGTTTTACTACTCTGACTTGGTGAAGTTTCCTCTGACATTCCACCAGACTGCAGGACAGCCTCTTTTTTCAGGCTGTGAGACTCCATTACTCACCCTCTGCACTCCAATTAGCTCTGTGAGTTCTAGCTCTGTCTGGTTCTGTGAGGACTTTAAGCTTTATTCTAACATTGAGTATGCCAACATTATCACCATATTAATATTTGGCATGCTTAATGCATCTTAGTCATCAATTCTTAATTCACCCTGATGAGAACATGAATGCACTGTAAATTTTGACCAGCTCTAAAGGGAAAAGTCAAGTGATCGACACAGCTTTTATGATTCCTCTTGAAAGGGACAGGGTTACACTAAATATCATGGCAATTTATAGCCATTCAGTTATTTTGAAATGTTCATTAAAAGCAAAAAGTGAGAAGGTTGTGGTGGTGCTGGAGGAAAGTCAGGGCCATCAAAGTCAGTAGCATTTAAGATTTAGGGACAGTGATTCACCATGAAAATTGTTATGACAGAACATTTGATACTTGTTGAGAAATGGAATATGAGACAAATAAAAGTATTATCATAGTGATGCATGAGTGGATGCATAAAATCCAATATGATCATAAATTAGTCCTGCTCATTGATATGGAATATGATTAAGTGTGTTCCACCCACAAATTTACATAACCTACATAGTTCACTGTGTCTAAGGGTCTATTTATTCATTTTACCGTTCTAGAATTGAGAGTGTGCTGTATTTGGGACAACGGCGGTGTCTAAGAAAAAATAAACCCACAGACAAACAGAATAAGAGAACAGGAAAACCTTGAGCACCTAGAAAAAAACAACTGTTCACAGAAGAGCATGGTCATCAGCCACTGAGTCTATCAAAAATGAAAACACTTAATACCTCAAAATTGTTAATCAATGCATTGAAAGTCTTTACACCTTAATCTTAACCTTAATCAGCAAGACACTGCAAATAAATTTTTTGATAATTTTTTGTTTTGTTGATGAGCTTCCTAAAGATGGTTTTGGTTTCATCCCTTTCTTTAATGCATGGATTCTAAAATCTTCACCAGTGAAAGAGATAAAAACTTATTACATGAATATAACTATGAAAAGAAACTTGAGATCTACTTTCCTTTCCTGCCCAAATCATAAAAATGTCATCTATGAACCAGGAGAAAGGCCTGATATATTGACTATAGCTACAGTTAATGTGAATTAAACCTTTGTCGAGCTTGCTTTATAACAAACAGACATATGCAAAGGCAGCAGAGCCCTGTCGCTGGTGCATACTGTTGCTGATAATCATCCGATCATTATATAATTACTCTCAAATATAAAGAAATTTTCGTAGAAAATTACCTGCATTAAGTCATAAATAAAGCTTAATAGCGGGTGTCTGTTTTTCTGTTTAATAAGTAAATGATCCGGGACCCATAACAGTGGTATGTTAGTATATGAAGGTGTTGTGAGTCACCAATCATTGTTATTTAAATTCTCTACTGAATCAATCTTGTTAAGAATATTAGTTGAACTGACATGTGAAGGGAGATCCCTCGCACATGACTAAACATGAAAATCTACAAATCTGAAAATTTGTAGATTTTGTAGAAGGTTGTAGCACAAACTTTAAGGATCAAGAGGAGGTATCGCTAGACTCCTCTGTACTTGAGGCAAATCATAAATCACAGGTATGCTCGGAAATTTGTTGAGCAAAAATGGTCTCTTTCTGTAAACAGCAGTGATTGACTCTAACGTTTGATCGTTTTCATTCTGGCTGGAATCACAATGATTGGTGATTTCATTGACCTGTTGACTTGCATGCATATATTTATACACTTATTTGTGCACACTGAACAAGGCTGGACAACTGAAAACATTGTGTGTGTTATCACTCTGCATGAGGTTCTGGAGAGCAGCGTGGCTCCGTCTGCCAGTGCGTGAATTTGTGTGTGAGTAGGTGAATGATGACTTATGTTGGAAAGCACTTTGAGTTGTCGAATAAACAAAAGAAAAACACTCTACATAAATCAAGTCCAATCAGATGATTAAGTAAATATAAATTCCAGAGTGGACCCTTTTTTCTTTATATTAACAGAACTACTCCCACGTGTAATGAATAAGGCATGAAGTACATCACAGTAGGCAGTAAATAAAGTGAAAAAGCTTTACTCTGTTATAACACATCTGTGTACATTCTGAAGTTCCTCTCCTGTGGCTGATATATGGCTCAATATTTCCTCCTCTTAGGACAGGAGAATAACAGGATGGAGCTGCTTCTTGATTTCTCTCCGGTGGCGGCTGCCTTAGCAATTCCATTCCGTGTACATGTACGCAGTACATAATTAATCACACACTCATCTTCCTTTCACTCCGACTGAGTGCGAACAAGGCTCAACTTTAACGAAAATGGGACCAAAGAAAGGAGGGGAGGGCTAGGATGTGCAGTGGCAGACCATCCTTCACAGAGAGCGAGAACAAAAACCGGGTTTTATCCCGACAACTTAAAACATACCTTTCAAGAGACTCCTCATTTTGAATACAGACACTATACAGTGGATAACTTTTAGTTTGCAGGGTGAAATTTGTTTTGGTGGGGTGAAGTAGTCAGCTGATGGTGTTCTGGTGACATTTTGGAAATTAAAATTCAAGCCCTGCAGAACATTGATATGTTTAGTATTATAATACATCCATGCACCAACTCTCATAACTGTAAATGCTGAAGAAACACAAAATAAAACCTGAAATTAACTATCTTCATTCTTCCTGTTGCATACAAAGTGACAGAAAGCTCTTTCTATTTCATACAGGAAAAGTGCTGTAGCATTTATCTGTTCCTTCATATTAATCTTCTGGGCAGGTTAAAATGAAAGTATCGCTTTCTCCAGAGGTTACTTCCTACATCATGTTGACATGATAAACCACACAATTAGCTAGATTTGCACATACACTGTGAAAATTTTACCAATATTTTAAGAAAAACAGCAAGATTAAGCGCATATTCGAGACTTTTTTTCATCCAGTGACATTCTGCAAACCAGGAACTGGCTTATCAAAATAAATGGCTGGTGGTGTTGCTTCTTCAGCTGGGTGCCAATAAATTTAAGTAAAAAAAGAAAAAAAAAAAGATTTAAGTAAATGAGCACCAGTCAAACCTCACCTCATGCTGAAAACCAGTGTAAAATACTTATAGAAAATATTGCACTCTATCTTTGTAATAATTTGATGAATGTTACATTCTCATCTCTCCAAACATAACAAAGCAGCATTTTTGCTGTATATCATATTTTTTCTGTTTTCATTGCACTTTGTTGTATTTTGCTTTTATTGATACACCAACTTTTCCTTCTTTGCCAGTCATAAAAACTTTTTTGTGATGTTTCCAGATATTTAAATTTTTTTTTGGCATTTTCATTTGCATTTTAATGCATACTAATTATCTTTATTATTTTTGCTCTTAGATTATTTCTTTCATGCTCTTGATTTGATTTTTTATTGGAGTACAGCAGCTTTTAGGCTCTGTCTGTTGCTATTTCCACTGCAAAACCACAAATTCACCCCTTGGATGAAATAGACAGTAGCTGTACAGGGTTAACTGCAGCCTCTATACTCAGATCATAACTTAAATATGAGCCTTTTACTTTCCACATCCCATAAAAACAGCAATAAAGCTCATGTTTGTCTTGGGGGCTCATACACAGATCAGTTTGTAATTTAGTCTATGTTTACATGTGACTGAATAATCAATTTATTTAAATTCATTATTAAATAGCTGCACCAACTAACAGGGAAGGAGTGATACAAAACTTCCTTAATTGAGATCATGAATTTTTTTTACATGGCAATAACTTCAGTAATTATTTATATCAGACTCAAATTCTTATTATGTGTTTTCTATTATATTATCAACTATTCTCCTTGGCTTATTAAAAAAAAAATGAAAATGTAAAAAAAAATACCCTCCCCTCAATATTCTACAGAAAATTTACAGTGTGGCAAATTACAAAATGGTGAAAATACAGCAATTTTTTAAAACAAAGACTTTCCAAATAAATGGTTATTACTGCCTCTGAATAAGTGATATGGGGAAAGTCTTCAGCTCTGCTTCAACTGGAGGGCTTGAGCTCTGCAATACATTTTTTATTGCACCCCAAATTACAAAATGCATCAAAATAATGACAATTTATTAGTTACATAAATGATGATATTGCAGTCTGATAGAGATTAAATCAGATATCTGATCACATACCATAAAAACCCATAAAAAACCCCACAAAATGTGACGTTGAATTGCAAGTCAAGACCTTTCACTGAGACAGTGGTATTATGAAAGCTGTTGATACTGTTGATAATAAGAGTTCAGTGTTTGCTGATTTGCAAATGGAGAGAAAGCTGCATGCATTCTCACTCTGTTACCAGTAAGCTCTTTCACACATAGTGACATGAACAGTTGTTAGCACTGAAGGTTGTAGGTTCACATGCTAATGTATATAGCACAGTATTTCATGAGGTGTTTAAATGGCTAATTAAATAAAAACTAAATGAAATAGTCAGTCTTGTCAAAGGCTTTAAGTAAATAAAGGCACAGTCATTGAGCTTTTATCACCTTCTGTGTTAGTGTCTCTTTGTGAGAAGCCTCAAAACTGTAAAATACCCAAAGCACCTACAACAAAATTTAAACCTAAAATAATATTGATATTTCTAAACTGCAAATCTTGTTATCCAATAGTACTGCATCCCAGTAGCAGCAGGAAACCCACCTAACACAGGACTGATTAGTGGTTGCTGCTCAAGGCCAAGATAACTGATTGAGCAAACATACAATTTTGGCTGAAGTTTTTGGACTAAAAACTGCTCCAGTGACAGAAACAGATGTATCTGGCGATATAAGTTGAATTTCTCACAAAAGCTTCATAATACAGAAAAAGAAGTTGACTTTCATTTAGAAATCAGGACAATGGTTATTTTCAGCTTTTTCTGACAGGAGATCAGTTTGAAATATTGCAGGGAGGAATGGAACAAGGAGCAACCACACTGAGCTGTTAGACAAAGGACTGCAGACGACAGGTTGCACACCTCCAGAACAAGCTGCAATCATAAAACCTCAACAAAATCATCCAAACTGTGGAGTATTTCAGACAATGACTCAACAGTGAGACACTTGAAGTAAAGAGCTCTTTGTCAAGACCACAGCATCAGCAAGCACCATCCTGTATCCCTGTCATGGCATGACATTCTTGGGTTACTGAGCAGTAGTCACTAAAAATTCATTTAATAAATGCTTCTTTATCACCCTTTCATGTTAAAAGTTATCTGCACTGCTGCTGTTATGGTACAATAATGTTACACAATCTAAAGCATCATCTATCATTGCTATTCAGATGTATGTTTTTGTTGACTTGAACGGACATGTTAAAGTTAACCCTTTCTCTAAATGACACTAGATATACCTCAGAGGGTTTCAGGTAATTTAAGATATTATGTTACATTATTATAGCCCCATGCAGTCAGTGTCAAGTGTCCAGCAGTTTGGGTGAGCGGTTCTTGATAAAGCAGCAAGCAGCAAAACCTGAGGCAAAGGAATTGGCCCATTCTGAACAGGCATGTTTTGAATAGACACAGCACTTGCACATAAAATGAAAACAGCTTACAGTTTTAGCTGCTATTCCATGTGCATTGCCATCAATTAACCACACTTTATTTTGTCACACCGTCACCATCTACTGGACTATATAAGAGATACTGGCAATGGAAATGGCTAATATCATGGTCATAGATGTGTGTCTTTGACAATCTTACTCTTCCACAACCAGATGTAAACAGGAAGAAGGTAAATAAAGTCGGAGCACAAACTACACTAACATGTTTGCCTTGTATTAATAAAACGAATGTTAGATTCTACTGAAATTTGGGAATTTGAGACTTTATAGTGGGATAGAATGGCTAAAGTATTTGCTTCCCTAAAGATAAGCTACTGTCAATGACTAATAAAAGTCAGCTACTCACAAAAAATCCCATGGTTTTTGTGGTTTAAGGTACCTTCATCTGCTATGTGTAGACAGAATCAGGAGGTGAGATCAAGAAAACCCTAATGAGCTAGCTCTACTAATTTATCCCTTCTGAATTCTATGTTGAATTTTCAACCACACAGAGGTCAAAGAGCATCTTTGGAGAACACCACATCAGAGAAACAGTAAGAACCCTTTATGAGAGACTGAACACCTGACCAGCTGTCAGTCAACACAGACAAAAACAAGTCAAAGCCGCCACTGGTAAGAGGTCAAAGGTTATTAACTAAGATACAATACACAGAAGGATAAGACATTGAATCAAAAAAACAGAGATTATCTTTGAACTATCTCGCTCCATGTTACCACCTGACTTAAGTTTCATACTTACTGAACAAAGTGTTTATCAATAGAACTGAAAGCTTATGAAGTGACCTTACCTGATGATGTCCCAGGCACACACACTGATGATGACATCAGGTTAAGGTACCTGCCTTAAGTTCTCCAGGATGTTCTCCATGTACAGCGACTGGATTCACATTAGGAAGAGGAAATGAAGCATGTGGTGGTCGGAGTGGTCAGACTTCTCTGTTCTCTGTGCTGTTCACCATGGGATCTAATCAACCTCCCTCCACCAGGTTATACCACTCAAAGGAATATTCCCCCTGAACCACAGCCAAGGAGACATTAAATACCAATATCCCAGCACTGGAAACCACTGTAGCGTATTTGATAACTAATGTAACAGTAGGTCAGTGGATTTCAGTGGCAACTAAATGTTGCATATGAATAATTTTCAGAGGCCAGTAGCAGTATTCATAAATAATTGCATCTTACCATATTAAAGGCATTGTAAATTCCTAGCTAATCTCCTCAGAAGAGCTATTCATATAGATATGTAACACAATTTTCATGATTACTGTGATTGTTATTTTCTAATGGATTTAACCAGCCACTGTCCTTTAAGCTTTCATGGTCAACTTGTTAGCAAACGGTTGCTAATTTAGACACATTACAGTTACAGTTGCAGTGCAACATTATCAGATTATTCATGCTTTTGTGCACCTGATGAATTCAAGTGTAAAAATTCACTCTTTGTTCACCTGCTAGTTTCTAACTATGCCTGTCTGCTGTTTGGTGCTAGTGTGTGGAGGAATCAGAGCTTTTTTCCATAAAAAAAGTAGCTGTCTACTGAGGGAAAAAATTATCCTATGAGAGCATGGAGAGTGGGCCAAAACAGTTAAGCTGTTGACAGCTAAACAATAGGCTGAAAACTCAATAGAAAGCTTTTGTCGAAGGATTGAAAGCTGCAGATTCAGTTGGTCATTGTCTGTAGGTTCATCACTACCACAGACGCTTTTATCATTTCTTTTTTGCACTGTCATTTGATACATTGTTATTTTTAAATTTTAATATTTTTTTCATGAACTGTTGAATAAATTAATGTATAAAGAGGATAATATGAAGGGTGTGATAAGAAACTCTGACAGACAGCTAAAATTTCCAATTTTATCAGAGCATCATAACTGTATTTTTTCAGTGTCCAAGTTACAGAGAGTTATGCAGAGCATTGCCAGTGTTACTGAATTATGCAAATTTGTAAATGATATGAATGAAACTTTACTAATCTCCCAATGACCAATAAACCCTTACAAAATATTTATTTTGAGTTTGTTTTTCTTAAATTTTTCCTGTATGCTAATAAGTTTAGCTTCATAATGACAAAAGGTAAATCAAAGTTTAACTCCATGTTGCACAGGCTGTGCAGTGAGAATAGCACATTAGCAGAGCAGCAGTGGTTGCGTTAGTTCTTTCTGAGGATGTACAGGATGTGTCGAGTGTAGGTCTTTAATGTGGCAGTGCTGAGAGCCCAGTTCACTGTCACTGTAGTTACTCATGTGAAACAGAACACAACAGACTGCAGAATCAAATTATGTTTAGGGTCACAACTTATCATCTACATCCTCCATCATTTTTTAGTTCAGTGTACGGTATATTATGCAGTGTGCAAATCAGATCATTGGCTGCACACTTCCCTCTTTAATAGAATTATACTCATCCAAGATAAAAAGGGGACAAGGAAGGAAATGTCTAAACAGTTAAATTTAGACATTTAAGGTCTCAGAACGCAGACCTACTGGTGGTTCCAAAAATCTCTAAAAGTAGATTGGGAGCCAGAGCCTTCTGTTA
>JAQMCX010000667.1:0-10231 GCA_029814765.1 Acanthurus leucopareius | reverse complement strand
AAGGACTTGAGCTGAATGAACTGAGTGCGGCCAGTGAGGTAAGAGTGGAACCAGTGAAGGGGGGTGTGAGTGATGCCGTTTAAAAGCAATCTTTAACCTAAAGAAAAATAACCCAAACTAGAATAATAATACTCTTATGAACAGAGTAAAAGGAAAGAATAATTTTGACCAGACGGATGTAGTTATTTCCAAATATCAACCAAATTATGTTTGATTAAGGGTGTCTAATTTTATGCTGCTCTTTGAGGATACTAATTGGCCAGGTTACTCTGAGTCTAGAGCACAGTTGTAATCTCCTCCAGTTATAACATTTGAGTTGATAGGTCAGGTATAATGTTGAATATATTTTTAGATGCAACTGAGCAACAAAAGTTAACAACCAGAACATATACTGAGACCAACCAACAAGGAGAACATAGACACATTCACACATTAAATATAGTGATTGTACTTACTATCTGTTGTAAGCCTACGACAGATAAATGCCCTCATTATTTTACCAATGCCTATAGCGAAAGTCACCAGTCACTTACAATCTGCTTCAGGAACTAGTCCGCTATGGCATATCAAAAGTATTGTATTATGTAGTATTATCGACCGTAATGGTAAATCTAGCAGGATGTATGAAACCATATCTGATCTTCCGAACCTTGCACTTCTCTTTGATCTCATCAGTTTTGTGTCACTGTTTAATTCAATTCAGTTCAATTCAATACAATTCAATTCAATTCAAAGAACTTTATTTTTCCGTTAGGAACTTCATATGTGCCAGGACATCTGTGTGTATACTGTATATACAATTCACGTACCCAACAACATAAAAATAAACACAGGCAATATATCATACACACAACACATCCAACATACCAGAGATAGTAGATAAAAGAACTAGTAAAATTTAGGATTAAAAAGTATATGTCGTCCTTACTAAAAGTGCAGAGTGCCAAGTACATAAATAATTAAAAGATCCCGGAGAGGTAGTGATTAAATAAAATGGCTCAGCCATTCATAAGTCTGATGGATGTGGGCACGAAACTTGACATGGCTCTCTTGGTCCTAAAAGTGAGTGACCTGTGTCTCTGGCCTGAGGGGAGCAGACTGTATTAGGAGTGCAGTGTGTGAGTGGTGTCTGAGGCTATCTGTGTTCCTTTACTTTTGTCCTTCTGTTGTAGATGCTGATGAGTGGTTCTTCAGTCCAATTATTTTACTGCTCATTGTTATGATTTTGTTTAGTGGATTCCGATGGATGGTGGATAGGGACCCAAACCAGGCTGAAATGTTGAAGGTAACACTGATTCAATGAAACATTTGTAGAAAGCTGTCAGAACTGACTGGTGAACCTGAGGTTTGCAGAGTTTTCTTAAGAAAAAGAGGCGCTGTTGACATGTGGAGAAGATGCTCTCACTGTTTGGTTGGAAGGTGAGTTTGTGATTAATGGTTGTCCCAAAGTATTTGAATGACTCAACTATCTCTAATGCCTAATGCCACTCTGAACTTGCAGATGTACTAACATCCCAATCCCTCTCAACCCCCCAGACTACCTCTCAACCACCTACCGTGCAATTCCTACTTTAAATGTGCAATATCACCACTGACCATGCTGTATATATAACTACCTACCATGCAATTCCCACTTCAAATGTGCAATATCACCACTGACCATGCTGTATATATAACTACCTACTGTGCAATTCCCACTATTTAAATGTGAAGCACAAATCGGACCATGTTGTTACTTTATCTTATTTATTATCTCCTTTGTTTTCTTTTATTCTATGCATAGGTTTGCACTGACAGGTGGGTTTGCTCTTTTTGGCTATGGGACAGATGATCGAGGACTTCCAGAGTGAGGGGATTGAGTGTCCAGATAAGGAGCGGTTGAAGAGATGGCAGAAGACACCAGTGAGCTGGCTGCAGCAGGCCTTCAGCAGCCGGCCACAGATCTGGTTAGGTCCTGGTGCTCTGTTTGGTTTCATCCTCTTCAGCATAAGTTCCACCTCCTCCTACTGCAACTCCAGGTTTGCCTGAGTAGGCATTGGAGTGAGCACAGCTATAAGCTCCTCCCTCTCCCGAGAATGGTCGGACTGGTCAAACCTGCAATAAAATTGGTTGAGGTTCTCTGCCATGTTGGCCGACTCTCTTGTCATGGAGGGTGATGATGCAGAGTTGTTGTTGGGGAGGCCGGCCAGTGTTTTAATGCCTCGCCAGGCGTCCCTCCCGAAAGAGTTTCTCGGCTCTCTCCTTGTATCCTCTCTTGCCTTTTATTCCTTTGTTCAATCTATTTTGAATGAGTTTATACTAAATTTTGTTTCCTGAGTTAAATGCTATTTTCTTTTTGTTTAGAGTTGATTTCAGGGCTTTTGTAATCCATGGCTTGTTGTTAGAGAATACCTTTATAGTTTTTGTGGGCACAATCATATCCTCACAAAACGTGATGTAGTGAGTAACCACAGCAGTGGCTTCCTCGAGGCTGCACCAGTCAGTGCAGTCGAAACAGCCCTGTAGAGTCTCGGCCCGGCCACATTATCATCCAACTTTTTCGCCAGCTTCTCAGCTTTGCCTTCTTTCTGCCGTTTTGTACGGTAGGCAGGGATCAGATGAACAACATTATGGTCTGCAGTGCTAACAGGTGTTTTTTTGTATGCTTTGTATGCATTCTTCACATTCCCATAGCAGAGATCGATTGTTCTGTTGCCTCTGGTGGTGCATGTGACATACTGTTGGTAAGTTGGGAGTGTCTTATTTAGCCTGCAGCCATTAAAGTCCTCTAAAATAAAAACAGAGGAGTCTGAAGACTCACATTCAATCTGATGAACAGACACAGCTATGGCCTCTGACGCCCATATGACGTTGCCAGAGGGGGGGGTGTAAACAAGTACTATAGTCAGCAGACCGAACTCCCGAGGGATGTACTTGGGTCTGAATGACACAGCCAGCAGCTCTAGATCAGGTGTACAACAGGAGTCTTTACTATCAGCAGTTCTGCCCCAGTCCTTATTAAAATACACACACAACCCACCCAGCAGGCATTTCTGTGTGCCAGAGACTTTTCAGTCTCTGCCTCACTCCTCCTCTCCTTCCTCGCTTCCTCGCTGGATTGTTCCGCCAATGAATGCGACCTGATCCGCGTTGTCTCAGTGTCAACTCTCCACAGTTATCCAAGATCGGTGCTGGGTAATCTATATTCCACAGAAGCAGCAGATCATCCCGGTTATACCGCAGGATTTCACCTACATGGCGCCCAGATACTGCAGTTAGTGATAGGACTGTCCAAAGCAGCAGCAACAGTAGCGCACACTTCCCTATCATAAAAAGTGTACTTTTAAGACTTTTTATCTTACTATGGTGATATGTCCAGTCGGGGCAGTCATTAATCAGACCATGGTATCACTTGATCAAGCACTTGTGATCAGGAACACACTAAAAACACTGACAAACAAAAGAACGCACCACAAGACGCTCAGCACCATTTGACACAGTGAATTATTGCCGAAGTCAGGTCTGGTAAGATGTATATCGTGGAACCATCGTATAAGAGGGGGGATTTCTGTCTGGCCAGTTGAAGTACAAGCTCCTTTAACTCCATAGTTATGAAGTCTCACTATGATGGGCCCAGATATTCTAACCAGGGCAGGTTTAAAGCTCCTGTGGGCAATGGCTTCTTTAACTGGGTTATCAATGTGCTCATTTCTCAAGAACTCTGGAAGTGGTGTCAAAGGGATTTTCTCCCTTGGCTTTCTTCTTGATGCTCACAACATCCAAATAAAATGTCATCTGGAAAGACCCTCTAAATCTTCGATCATTTCTCATGGGACTGTGTGGCCTCCTCTGTGGAAGTCAAACAAGTATTTATCTCTGCAAATGTGGCTCTAATTCCAGAGAGAATGGAGTTTATTTCACAAAATCTAATATCCACATTCGAGTTCAGTGCAGCAAGAGCTTCCAGCACATCTTTGTTTGTAGCCTTATCTGCAGTAGAGCTAACGTTAGCTCCGTTAGCACCAATTTTGCCCTTAGCAGCAGCACCATCACCAGCAAATTCACCATTGGCACAGTCCCTTTCAGCCTTTATAACTTTTTGGTGGCTTTGTCCTCTTGCTCAGAGCAGACTATACCACTCTTTGTAAGGGAGTTTCATTAAAAAATGAATATTTTAAATTGCAATTAAGTTAGAAATGTGGATGAGGACGCGAACACACACCTATTCCATGCTGATGCAACAGCCCCCACATGCACAACTTTGACTTCTCTGATGTGTGCAGATTTTAGTATTTTTTTTCTAACGTGTAGGTTGTTTTTGACTTCAGCCACTTCTGCTACATTTGATATCAGTTTTCTAATATGAGCAGGTGGACTTTGACTTCTCCCATCTGTGCCACACTTTGTAATCATTTGTTTTACGTGAATGGGAAGCTCTAGACTCTATAACTTGTGTCACAATGTCTTATCAATTTTTCCATATGAAGAATACAACTTTTGATTTCTCTTTCCTGCAGAGAAGTCTGAAATCAGTTGCCAGACATTAATGGTCTTTTTGGCATTTACCAAATGCCGTGGACATAAAAATTTTATGTAAAAGGAAGGCAACCTTTTACTTCTGCTACAGCTACCAGTGGTGTTTGCAAACAGTTTGCAGTTAAATGAATGATGTTTTTGATGTCTCTAACTTGTGCCTGATATTGTTGACAATTCTCTGGCGTGAGTTGGCAGTTTTTGACTTCAGCCATGTGTGCCAAAGTTTGTAATCAGTCTTTGAATATGAGAGGGGGATATGTCTGCCATCCAACTCCATAAATAACAAGAGCAGACAGGTTTTAACTGCAAAACATGCCCAGTAGTTTGCTATCAGTTGTCCAACGAGAGCAGGTGGATTTTTTTTAACCAAAGCACCAAAAAATGTTGTCAATTTCTCAGAGTGGGTAAGGATAGTAAGAACCTCTTCTGTCTATTCATGTGCATCACTAATTATTATTTTTTTATTTATTTCATTTTAAAAAAATGTTTTTGTCTGCATTGGTACTCACAGTTTGAGACCACGTTGGGTGTCAATATTTTGTGAGATTGATGAACTTTTAATCTTGCAATCAAACTTTTTTTTTTCGTGTGTATGTCTGTAATCGTCACCTGCCCTCCTTGGATACTGGCTTGTCAGACTTAAGTGAAGTTTCCTGTTGTCAGCCAAAGATGGCAGTGCTACATCCCAGGGAATCGTGGAAAAATTAGTGAAAGACAGGATAGCAGCACACTACTGTTATTCTTTCAATTTTCAACTTGAAAGTTGAAAGAATAATCAGAAAGTTGAGAAAAAGTAGTTATTAGGTTAAGTACTTCCTGTAGTGATGTAGTGACGTTTTGGGTTCTTGTAGATAAAGTAAGATATCCTCAGCATTTAAATTAATTTTTTGTTGTGAGTTGGAGGGGCAAATACCTATGATGTTAGTGTTCTAATGAACTGCTGTTGCTAGCTGCTTGATGAATATTTCAAACAGTAAGGGTAAGAATGGGCATCTTTGTCTGGATGTGTGTGAACTGTCTTTGTGGAACTGTGTGTATTTGCCAAATGGATCCTGAAATCCAAGAAATGTGCCTGATTTGTTATTGTGCTCAAAATTGTTATATCTCACTTTCTGTAGTATAAACTCTGTTTGGTTTGGTAGGATATTGTCTAGTTGTAGTTTTGCATTTTGTAGGTGGGTCCATAAGTGACTTCTTGAATTTACTGCATATTCCTTTACAAGTTGTTTGATTTTATTTTCAGTGTCTTTTTCTGCCTATTTTTTCTGCTTTTTCTTGTAGGAGTGACATACAATTTGGCTCTGATTACAGCCTTCCCAGCTTCCCAAAGTAAAGATGGAATAAGTTTGTAAAGTCATTTGTTTCTAAAAATGTGCATCGCTAATTAGATGGCAAGGCTGTTGACTACATTGAGAGAGTCATAGTTATTCCTGCTGTTTGAATGTCTTCACTTTCCTGTTTGGCATTGGGTAAAACAAAATTGCATCAACACCTGCAGTAGGCCTTCACAATGCTTTGTTTTAATTAAACAGTCAGTTTACACTGTTCCTCTGGTCTACAGCAGTTCTAAATCAGATGCTTGGTGTCAGCTGAAATAAATAGTGCTGTGTGCCAATGCAGCTGAGGAGAACTGCAAGAAGGGCTAAGCAGAAACTCAGATTCGTCACAACAGACTGACAAACTCAGTCCCCTTTACTGACACAGACGCTGTAATGTGAACGATCCCCTAACCTTCAGACCAAGAATTGGCATGGTATCACATTAATACCACTGAGCACTTCAGTTCCAAATACAGCTGCATGTGGCAAAAATAAGGGTCCAAGCAGAAAAGGCATTTTATGACTTGATATGACCTTCAGAGGAATTTTAAAGCATGCCAAGCTTGTGCCTAGGGAATTGAACCTGTGAATTTGAACCTGTGACCTCTATATTACTATAGCAGGTGACCTACTCTCTGCACCAGTAAGGAGCAGTGGTTTTCCAAATCTTGTAAAAACTTGTAGCAATGCAATGTGCTAGGGCTGTTTGTCAAATTTTTATCAAAATGCTGACAACAATTTAATGCTGGTATTATTTAAGATATTTCTAACTTGTCTTGTTATTCAAATATGATTTAAAACTGGTCATGCCACTCTCCTGCCTGTACTCTCTGTCAGTCAAACTCCACCGATGGCAGCTATCATTGCAAATAGGCAATCCACTGTTGGTTTTTTGGCTTGACTGCTGCAATTTAACTTAAAAAATACACAACGATTGAACTGTTTAAGATAAAATTCTAGTACATTCTGGTGATTTTTTATGCATTGACTGTGTCATGACTTAAGGTCGTGCAAACCAAATTTTCGCGAAAACTGATGAGATTGTTTTGGAGATATAAACTTATAGCTTCTGTGGCACCCACCACAGGAATCCAATGTGCTTCATCGGATAGGTTCAATAAACACTTCTCAACATCTATTGTTAATTTGATGAAAAATTAATTATTTGCAACCAATTTTGTGTAACATACATTTAGCAAAAGTTAATCAGCAGCTAAATTACTCACACTTGCTTATAATCCATTATCAAAACTAAAGTTTCATTCACCTGGGCCTAGGAATTATTTACACAAAATTTTATGCTTCATCAAAATTTTTAGGAACAGATACAAAAAAACAGATTTGGACAAAGTTTTATCTGATGAATAATCTTTCCATGTACAAAGCGGTGTGGCCTATATGGATAGATTTGTCTTGATCGAAGAATCAAGGAAAAACAAATTTTGTTGGGACAGCGAAACAGTGAGCCACAGCAGCACAGCCATAATGGCTTTACACCTTTACACTAGAAGCAAGGAACAAGCTAATCGGCATTAGCTGTGAGTAAGTGACAGTGCTGAGTTAGTGTGAGAAGCAGAAAAAGTCCTGAAAAATGGTTCCCCTTGAAAAATAAGCTCTACTTCAAAAACTGTAGGTCGTATTGGTAAAATGAGCAGCACTGTAAGACTTTGCCAAAGTAGAGAATGTGTACTTTGTGTAGATAAAGTTAAGAAAAAACTAAGAAATCACACTTAATGAAGGGTGGCATTTTGAGGCTATAATTCCCATGAGGCATGAACAACACAAGTGGCTTTTTTGGTACTGGTTTATTTGAAGCTCCCTCCAAATCCACTGTGAAAACTGTTACATGCACACATACAGTATTAAGGATAGCATCAGCAAAGTAAACATAAACATGAAAACACCGGTAAAATAAACTACAGACAAAACACATTATTTACCTCGTTGGCTGTGTGCCATGTAAAGTAGAAATTATCTCTGGACTTCAGATGTTTCTTGAACATTTTGTGACCACTTAAATTGGTCAGTAACTTCACTTCTTTAGCTTAACTACATCACATGTGTATCTTGTAAGTGGTTATTTCAAAATAAAAGTTGACAGCCCTTTTAACAACACAAAAACACTCAAAACATGTACCAAATGACCATAATAACATGAACAAGGATACATTATGACTATCAGCAACAGAGGCTAATAATTCAAAAAGTACAAGTTGTACAGCAAAGAAAAATATATTGTGTGAAAGAGCACAAATTTTCCTACATTTGAATGTATAAATGATGTATATTTTGAAAAACTCTCAAACTGCTCTCCACTCTAGCAATGATGTCACCCACTTTGCAGAGCATTCAGTGCAATACACACCTAGCCTAGTGGCAATACCCCTCAAGTTTTAAGATACCCCTACGGGAAGTAGGACAAAACACAACATTTTTCTTTATCTCTAAGGTTCAACATATGAAATGGATTCTTGTATAAGAATATTTTACAGCAAAAATTCTTAAATTGATAGATGTATTTATACAAAACCGAACTAAAAAAAGAACCAAAACACAGCCCGACTGGGTGGGCGTTGAGACATATACACTCATTTATATTGATAACACAAGCTCTGAGAGCTTTGAAACTTGACATGTTAGCAATCAAAAAGTTGCCTTATCTACTAGAAAAACCTTTATATGAATATTTTGATGCATATAAGAAATACAGACCTATGCACACATATCTACAATAGGTGGACATGTAAGAAATAAAGGACACTGCTGTGGCTGGTGGTTTCTTTTGAGTCTCTGTGGATTTGGGAGGTTGTGCTTCGTTTGTGCTGTATTCTCATTGACAGAGGCTAGGTGGGGCTGCCGTGTGGTGGGAACACTGAGCAATGCACCTGGATCTCCTCATCATAAGGCTCTGGAGAAGGACGCTGGGCAGCTTTACTCCACTCATAGCTAGGTTATCCACCAGTGATAGTTTAGCTCTCTGCCTGAGTGCTAATCGTGAAAGTTATCTATAGTGTAAGTCTACTTGTTGAAGCTGTCGCATTTACATGCGTGCCTTCTCTGCCTTCCTGTAGTGATCTCCAGTCATGGGCTCCATCACCACAGCCACTCGACCCTCCAGCCTTGGCACTCACCTGCTGTCACCACAAGACACCTGACTGCTACAGTCTACCTCCTCTCTTGCTGCCACCGCTCATCAGCCTCATACTTAACTTTTCCATACCCTGCTCTCATTGTACATCTGTGCTGTGCACCCTTACACGTGCTTACCAGCATGTCAACTCTCCTCGTGCCTTTTGCTACACCAGCCTCTCCACAAGAGGTCGCCAGAGCTCCACCATTTCCCCCCATCAGCTCCCCCCTATTCTTCCTACCTCCTACCCATCTACTTCACCCTTATTGATGAATCCCTTTAAAACTGCACCCTGTCTTGGTGTCTGCTACTGGGTCTTAAAATCATCAGTTTCATCACATAAACTTTATATAATGCATTTCATATGGAAACTAATAGCCAATTGAATTGGGCTGAAACTGAAATAGAACACCTTTATTGAAATACTCATATCTGTTTGTGGAAAAGAAATTATATAAAGCGGTGAATGAAAAAGCGTGATTTCAGTATTTTGTTGTTATCCCTATTGACTTTGTATATGTGTACGTCTGTGTCAGTGTGTCCATTGTTGACCTTGAATTAGTATTGAAACGTGCGGAGAGCAGCATCATGGTGTTCATGGAGACATGGCTGACCGTGGTGATCCCGGACACGAGCCGATCTGGCCTGCTTCTAGCTGATCCGGGCAGACAGGATGATGGAGAGCGGTAAGAGGAAAGGAGGAGGGCTGGCAGTGTTTATTATTGAGAGATGGTGTAACTCTCGGCACCTCACCATTAAAGAGCAACACTGCTGTAAGGACATTGAACTGTTAGCAGTTAGCATGAGGCCCCACTATCTGACAAGGGAATTCACACATGCTATCATCATAGCTCTGTATGTTCCTCCCTCTGCTAACGCTGATGTAGCCTGTGATGTGCTCCACTCTGTTACTAGTGTGGCAAGGCGAGCGGTGGAGAAGAGTCGCGGAAAACGCCACCTGGGGACTTTCACCCCAGGATATCAACCAGTTCTGAATTTTCAGGTTTTAAATTTCCAGTCCAGGCACACGGTTCAGTCACTCCACAGGACAAGAGCGTGATTTCCAGTACAAAATTATATTTCTTTATTAAACAATTTTCTTTTAAAACGAGCAACAGACTAGAAAAAAACACAATCATAATTATACTAATAATAATAATAATAATAATAACAATCAAGGATGCTGTGAAGGGTTACCAAAGGAAAGAAAAAGGACAGGGCTGGGGCTTACCACGACAGCGGTAACATAAGAGGGGGAGGATCCAAA
>JAQMCX010000666.1:0-10234 GCA_029814765.1 Acanthurus leucopareius | reverse complement strand
AGTGTGGTCTAGACATGCTCTATATGTAAAGTGTCTTGAGACAACTTTGTTGTGATTTGACGCTATATAAATAAAATGAAATTGAAAATGAAATTGAAATTGAAATTGAATATATTAAATCCTTATGTCCAGACTTTATAGAGGTCCTGATCAACTGCAGTTTAATTAGGATCTATTTTTTATTGTTTTTTTAAATTTTATTTTCCACAGGGTTTATATGTAGAAATTTTTGTCTCTGCCAAATGTATATATAGAAGATTTTAATAAATAACCAAATAAATAAATAAATAAAAATAAAGGTCATGAACAGTTAAATTGCTCTTGAAATAATGTATGTTGACTAACCCTGCTGTCTTAAATAAAGAATTACAAAAAATAAAACCTTAAAATGGATAGGTAATAGTAATTAATGCTTAGATAATGAATGATTTACTAAAGAGTATAAAATATTTTTTGCTGCCAAACAGATGTTTGATGATTTCTCAAATCACCTCTTAAAAGCTTTCTTTTTGAAAAGCCTTTTATTAATAATACCAGCATTGTTTCATTTCAGAAATGTCTCTTTACAGTTGATTTGTATATTTGTCTTTATTGTTACATATGTTGTACCTTTTAAAAATTATTTAATTTTAAGTTAAGTCCAAGTCTAAGTTTATTTGCCACAGTCCTGAAATGCTTACACCTTAATTTGCCATGTAAAAATCTTTGTAACTTCATTTTGAAAAGATCTGAAAAAAAAGATAATGCTCTTATTACGAACCATACAGTCCCGACATACTGTTATATTTAAACTAACAGTGCCATCTCTGGCAATGGGACACACTTTGAGATGAGAATGGGCAAGTTAAGCAGGGTAATTTTTGCAAGAATAATCTTTTTCAATTGTTACAGTGTGCCTTTGTATATTATGTAATTTATTCCTGTATTAGTATGTAGAACTACACATCAAAATGTGTAATAAAAATAGTACCGCGCTTGTGGTTTTTCCTTTGTTGTGTTTTCTATACTGAGAAAGGATTGCTGTATTTCGTCCATTTTGAATTATTTGCAGAGAGATACTGGTTTGTAGAATATAAACGTGCCACTTTTATTTTGTAAATCGGCACAGCAGACAAGGCTACTCGAGGAAGGCTGGGAACAGGCTGGGCTGGCTGGGACACATGATCAAGACTAGGACACGAACTCCTACGCCATTGAAAAGAGTGAGTTAAGGCACATGCGCAGTAAAATCTGACCTATTCTTGAAGAAACGCAAACGCTCAATAAATGGTGTCGCCACTGATAACACACTAAAGACGGTTGAAAGACCGTATATCGATATACTTTCGTAAATCCAGTATCTCCGAATACATCCACGATGGAATACCATAACCCTCCGACAGCTCAGCTCCAGTTACGCAGTGAAAGTGTAATACAGTCAATGGTAATACCATGATCTCGATGGCGTCAGAGCCCGTTTCCCAGCCTCCCTTGAAACCTCACAATGAAGACAAAATATTATTTATGAAATTTTGCTATCTCTGTATAAAATTGTCAGGCTGTGGGTTGATGTTGTGCTTATGTGGGTGCTCATGTTGATATTAGGGGGAATTAAGTAGTTGATGTTCTTGCTAAAAATGGTTTGAAGAAAAAACATGTAGAGGTAGTAATCCTAATAAGTAAAGCAAAAAAAATAAAATAAATCAAAGCATATGTATGGAATAAGATCATAATGTATTGGAAGATAATATGGGACTCTGATGAAAAGGAAATACATTTACATCAGATTCAGCACTTCAGAAAGCGGGAGAGAAAATGTCACTGAAGAGGAGCAGAGGAGAACAGTGATTTCTTAGCAGAATAAGACTGGGTCACACATGGCTGAATTTAACATTGCACCTCATGGAGAAACATCCAACGGGACATTGTGCAAGTGTAACGAAATGGAGACCGTGAAGCATGTTATTATTTCCTGTCCAAAATTTGGGGTTGAGAGACTATTATTCGAAAATGGATTGGAACATAAAGAACTCAGCTCATGGCCATAAAATCATTCTTCACAAATGGAAAATCGGTGTTAAAACAATTTCTTATCTTTCTTCGAAGCAGTGGACTAATCACAATGATTTAAGAGTATTAAAATAATGCTTCAATAGGGGGCGACAATGCACCCACTGGTAGAAGCTCGCCATAATACAGGAAGAAGAACAACAACTAGAAGGAAGAAGAAGAAGAAGAAGCCTCCCCTCGATGCGCATGCGTGAAACCAAAGAGCCTTTTTGTGAGGATAAACCCATTTAAATGGATTTTATGTAAAATTCTCGAACCGAAAGAATTAAATATATAGGTAGTCCCTAAAAAGAAGTTCCGGTTCCATTATCATTTTTGAAACTATTAACCATCGGAATTTGTGCCCCTTAGCTAATGGGTTAGCCTAGCGTGCTAATTAGACTACAGGCCTCATCAGCAACGCCTCTACAGCAGCCTGTTATTAACGGAGTGTGTCCGGAGGAAAAGTTGCTGTGAATTTGTAAAAATGTCTAAATTCCAAACACTGAGAGCTTTTGTCAACCAGCGACTGACTTTGGCTGCTGAAGAGATATTTGAGCTGTTTGAAAGAACGATAGCGGAGAACGAGAAAGCACTTTGTCGACAACAAAAACTACTGGACGCTGTTTGGAAGCCTGAAGTCCGCTTACACAGAACAGGTTTGGGCTCTTTACTGGTTATTCTCACTTGAAACTGCTGAGAAGCCAACAGCAGTGGGAAAAAGATTCGGATTCTTTATTGTAATAGAACTACTGAGTTCGCTGTTGAAGATACTACAGTACATGATAAAGTCCTCCTTGCAAAACTTTACTTAAATCAAAATGTGAATTGTCTGCAAAATGTAGCTATTAGGGAAAGCACATGTGCATGTTGTGTGGACTAGTAAATTGCTTTCAGCTTGCAATGCAGTCATTTTTGTATCTGCTCTTAAAATACAGAGCACAGAACATACTTAAAAAAGTTTTTTGGGGGGGGCGGTGAATGACGTTGTTTGTCTAAATTTGTCATAAAATGTTTAGCATTTATTTACATACAGAACAGTCTTTAAAATGTGTCCATGTATGCCCTTCTCCTCTACAGACATCCAGCAGCTGTTGGTGAGTAAAGATGAGGTTCTACCTCGGCATCATGATTGGAGCCCCCTGCTGGACAAGGAGGAGCAACCAGAGCTGCCACACATAAAAGAGGAACAGGAAGAACTGCAGAGAAGTCAGGAGGGAGAGCAGCTTAAAGGGCTGGAGGAGGCTGATATCACCAAGATTACATCCACTCCTGTTCCTGTGAAGAGTGAAGAAGATGAGGAGAAACATCAGTCCTCAAGGCTTCATCAAAGACAAACTGATCAAATGGAAACAGAAGCAGATGGAGAGGACTGTGGAGGACCGGAACCAGCCAGGAAATCTAATCCAGATAGTCATTTACAACCAGCTCCTTATGACAAGAAGTCATACCCCTCTGAACCTGAGACTGATGACAGTTGTGACTGGGAGGAGACCAGGAAACCTCAGTCAGGTTCACACCCTTTGCAGGACATTGAAGACCATGTAAGTGATATGGAATGTAACACTGGAAGAACATCAGTTATCTCCTCTGAATGTGCTACAAACAAGAGACATCAACATAAACACAACGGAGAGAAAGATGGGAAACGTTTTAGCTGCTCAGTTTGTAAAAAGACATTTTCATTTAAGGTAAACCTTGTGAGGCACATGAGAATCCACACAGGGGAGAAACCTTTCAGCTGTTCTGTTTGTGGGAAAAGATTCTCATACAGTGGTCCTTTGACCACACACTTAAGAATTCACACAGGAGAAAAACCTTTCACCTGCTCCGTTTGTGAAAGAAGTTTTAGTGTCAGAGACAATATGTTACAACACATGAGAATCCACACAGGAGAGAAACCCTTCACTTGTTCTGTCTGTGGTATGAAATGTAGACGAAAGGACCAGCTGAGACATCACATGAGAACTCATACAGGGGAGAAGCCATTTTGTTGTTCTGTTTGTGGACTGAGATTCAGTTTAAAGCACGCTCTGAGTAAGCATAGCAGAATCCACACTGGGGAGAAACCTTTCAGTTGTTCTGTCTGTGGAAAAAGTTTCTCACGAAGAGATTATTTGAATTCTCACATAAGAATTCATACAGGAGAGAAACTTTTTAGCTGCTGTATTTGTCAAAAAAGTTACAAATTCAAAGGCAGCTTGACTGAGCATATGAAAACCCACACAGGGCAGAACCAATTCAGTTCTGTCTGAGGTATGAAATGTGCATGGAAGGAGTGGCTGAGAAATCAGGAGAATCCTCACAGCAGAGGAGAAACCATTTATGTGTTCAGTTTGTAGAATGAGATTCACAGGAAAAGACAGTCTGGGCAAGTCAAATGAAAGCCACACGGGGGGAGGTCCTTCAGTAGTTCCATGTGTGGGACAGTTTCAGACAAAGGCTTAATTGACCACACATTTAAGAATTCACAAGTAAAAACCCTTTCTATTACTTTATTTGTAAAATACTATTTCAGTTTCAGATTCTATATGTTAACACAAATGAGAATTCACACAGGCGAGAAACCATTTAGTTGCAGTATTTATGATAAATCATGGTAATAAATCGTAATAAATCATTAATTTAGGGTTTGCCTTAAAAAGACAGGTGTGATGGTAAAAGCAGTGAAAGTTAATGAAGCTGCAAAGATTTTTGTTGTGCCATTTTTTTCCCCCAGCAGGATTAAAGTACAGAGTAGAAGATTTGGTTCATCATGATCAGTTAAGGACTGTGATCCAGACTCTAAAAAATACCTGCTTTATTTTTCTGCTTTGATCTTATTTTTTTCTAATTTTATATGTATATATATATATAAACTTGCCTAATATTTCTAGTATTTTCCACTTGATGACTTATGCTTGATTGTGGTGGGGAAAAAAGTCATGAGTGTTATGGTCATAATTTAGGCTATAACACATTTAGCTTGTCTTTATGTAACATGTTATGCCATTTTATTTTTAAGAACTGTTTCTTTTAGCTCTCTGATTTTGCCAAAGTTCTGAAAAATATTTACACTAATAGTACCATCTGTTGGGACCTCACCATGTGAATAGAACAAAGAAAGGCCTTGCAAACCACACCTCATTGGGAAATCTGGCCTGAATCTGAGTCCAAGATGAGACCCTCAGGAACTTGTGATAAAGGGCAGTAAACTCAACTTCCCAGAGTCCACCAGATTTCACACCTAGGAGTGAACACAGACAATAAAAACCATCTCTGCCTCCGCAGGACTCTCTTCTCTTCTCCTGAGCAGCCCCACAGGGCAGAGGACACAGTCCTCCTTCTCTTCTCAGCACCTCCACAGGGCCAAGGACTCTTTTCTCTCTTGCTCCTCTCTCAGAAGCCCTACAGGGCAGAGGACGTGGTCAGACAACTTCTCCAGCAATATTGCTCAATGCAGATTGCTACACCGCACTCCTCAACGAGAGCAGCGACATGACAGCCTGCCGAAGGATCAACCAGGAGTCAGCAAGTTAAGTCAGTACCAGTGGCCAGGACACAAGGTTTGCCAGCTGAGACTTAGAAGCAAACCAAAGTTGGCCACAAGCTGCTAACTTTTGGAACAAAGGAGCAACCAGTGGTCTTCAGAGATCCAGGGTTCAGAGGGCCAGACCAGCCTGTAACCCATCAGGAAGCCTCACAAACCTGCAGCTTATTGGTCTCAATGTCTTCACAAGCCTGCAGCTTCATAGACTAGACAAAGCGACGCACTGAAAATTACATGTTTTCCTTCAAAAGACTGGGTAACCTAACTGGGCATAACCTAGCATGAGATAGCACAGCTAAGCAGAGAATTATTCAACTGTTGTCATTGTTGCAATGATTTTATTGGATGTATTCTTGAGCTTTATGTCTAGGCTCAGTTATTGTTAAGTTAGTTACACATTTCACACACATAAGACTGGAAGCTCGTCCAGTAACTTGCATGTGAATAACCTGTGTGATACCCCCCCTAACTTTGCACCTTTAGCTTACGTACATTGGGCCCTAACAAAGAAACCTTTAACACCCCCCCTACACACACACACACACTAGCCATGTGGTGTTGGCCGGAATTGGCCGTCTTCAGTTCAGCCATCTTTGTTTAAATTCCTTTTTTTTCATGCAGTCATGTAGCCATGCAGTCCTAACCACCATTTTGAGTCAGCCATCTTGTCTTTTTCTGCCCATCAGAAACAGACACACACACACATGGACACACACACACATACACATGCATGCACACATACATACACACACACGTGTAAATAGTGCGTATGCTTGTAGTTGAGATATTGTGTGTTTTGTTTGGTATTTGTTAAATAAATGCTGTTGACACAAGTCATTTGTTTGTCTGTTTAATCTTATACAAAAGTGAATGTTGCCAACATTGGCTATGCTGCAGAACTCCAAATCTTCAACTTTTACTGACAACTGATTAGGACTTTCATTATAATTATCAAATTAATTATCATAGTTCCAATTTAACAGTTAGTAATTTTGTGAGACTGAGTAACTGATTGGCCATTATTTCCCTTTCTAAGGGTGGTGCCCCGAGGTGGATTTAATGTAAATTAAATCCTATATTTTTTACTTTAGATAGCCAATCCCAGTATCCCAGCCAAGTAGTTCTCATCCTGAACTCTCTCTCTTTCTCTCTCTTAACAGCCTGTCACACACACACACACACACACACACACACACACACACACAGGCATACAAATTAGTATTCATGATGGGCTCGTGTGACCTTTCCTTCCCCCTGATGTGTTGCTGCCCCCCCACCCCCGAGAACACCTCCTCTGTGCTTTTTAAATGATGAGAAATCCTCTTTCGCCGTCTCAGTAGGCAGACAAATTGAGCAACATGCATAAGAACATTCTCTTGGATAATTCAGCAACAATCCTGCACTTATGTTTAGTTTTTAAACTGAGCTTTTTCTGTATATCTGTATTTCTTTTCTGTGTTTAGTGTTAAGTGTTTTAGCTTTGTATTGTGGCATATTATGCTATAACCTTATGTGATCTGAAATGTTTTCACTGTGGCCTTGGCTGAAGGGAGTAGACATCTTTGTGCCAGGGTCACTGTGGCCTTGGCCGAAGGGAGTAAATGTTTTCTAGCACTGGGACCTTGTATCCCTCAAATGCAGGGTTCATGGAAAGGACAGTGGTTGAAGGATTCCATTTGCTTAAAGTTGCATTCTTTGGGTAGGAGGAAACCTTAGCCAGCTCTATATAAGTGAAATGTTTGAGATGTACGACAGAGATTCATATCGGCTTGGAATCCTCTCTCAGGCAAACTGGGATGCCTGATCGATACAGTACTTCTTTGTAATAAACTTGTGTGTATGCAATCAAGTCGGTGTCAACGGAGATTCCATCATCGTCTATACAGCATTGCTACATAAGATACAACAGAACCTAAAAAAGTGTGATACATGCATCAGAACATTCTTTTGGCTGATTCAGCAACAATCTTGCACTCATGTTTAGTTTTTATACTAAGCTTTTTCTGTATATATTTCTTTTCTGTGTTTAGTACTTAGTGTTTTTGCTTTGTACCTAAAAAACTGTGATACATGCATCAGATGACTGTCAGGCTGTCTCTGTTTTGAATCTGGCCCTATTCAAATAAACTATTTACGTCTTTCTCCACCACTCCTTCCCATGGCACAAAAGCATCAGCCTACCGGCCCTCCAAACCCCCAGCTCAACCTTCAGCCTACAGGGCCTCCTAGCCCCCAGCTCAACCTTCAGCCTACAGGGCCTCCAAGCCCCCAGCTCCAGCATCAGCCTGAAACACCACCCAGGAGCAATATCATCATTCTCGGTAGCTTGATCTGGGAATTGCTCACTACCACGGGCAAGATCTATAGATTTATCAGGAATGTGTGTGCAGAAATGTAAGACAAATTTTTCAAAAATGGGGTGTGAGCTAGTAACCAGCACACAATGTGACGCTGTAGCACATAAACTAATTAAAAAAGAACACAAAGCTGTGTTTTGTAGTTTTAACAGAAATAGTAAAAATTGTTTAAACCCTCTTCGATATGGATGAAAGTGAAGAATTAAAGGGTTTAACAGGTCTTCTTCAAGTTATGAAGTTAAGAAATGAATCAAAATGCAAACGATGCGGCCTCAGTGCCGGATGATAACTGTAAGGATGTAAAATTAGGAACATATGGGTAGCTATAGGGTAACATGGAATGTTTGTGTATAGTAGGTGAGTGACAGGTCCAGTCTTGAACAGGCGCCAGAAAGTCTGGAATATAGGACCTGGCCAGTTGATGCAATGTTTGTCTTTTTAAGTGGCTCCATATGTATCTGCCTATATAGACTCCTGGATCTTCACAGTGTCTTTGTTCTCTTCTCTCTGACTTATACTGCATGCGTTGATAGTGGAGAACCCAGATTTGCAATTAAACATTGTTACTTTACATCCGGTGTAATCTCTTCTTTGAGGATCAACACCACAATCGTCATCATATCAATAACCCAGACAGGGAAATGTCATGAAAAATTTTCAGGGGCCTCTGGAAACAGCAATTGCAGAAATCAGAGAGGGTGATGTTATACAGTTTGAGTTATCAGGGGAAAATTTACACAACCACGTTAGTGACCATCGATCAACCCAATAACGCCACAGCCATGTTTTAAGACATATTAGACCGGCTAGTGCAATTAAAAAAGGAAATTCTGAAGAACAGTACTATAAAATTAACCATACAGGTAGTGAGAAAAAAAGGAAAGTTGGAAAAAACTCTAGACATAGAGATTCTCAAAAAGAAAGTGCGCCATCTGTACGTGATAAACAACACAGACAGCCAGCTCTGCTTCGCCATCAGCTTAGCACATCTCACCAACCCAAACCTCACCAAAAGCCAGGCAGCGCAGCTAGGGGCAGAGCTACAATGTCAGGCCGGTCTGACGGATCAGACTCCGGTGACCTTTAGCCCCGTTCTCCGATTTGAAAACACTCTGGATCGGAAAATTGTGGTGTTTTACAGAAACGATGAGTGATATGATGAAGATTGTGGTCTTGGTTCCAAAAGAAGAGATGACGCAGGATGCAACGTAACAATGTTTAATTACAGATCTGGGTTCTCCAAACTCAGTGCATGCAGCATAAGTCAGAGAAAGAGAACAAAGACACTGTGAAGATCCAGCAATATATATAGGCAGAGATGTATGGAATTACTTAATACTAGATAATTCATGTCAAGTGACCATGTCCTGTTATCCTGTAGCTGACAGGAAATTCATAATTTTTCATCCTTACAGTGAGGATAAAACCCCTTTCTTGTTTTCAGACATATTTTCCCAAACCAGCCTAAACTCTGTTCCTGTTGTTATTTCAAAACCACTACTATGGGATAAAAAATCCTATAGGGTTTATAGGGAGCAAATACATGTGCCACTATTGCTTCAAAGGTTATCAGATTCCTCACAATCACTGATGTAAAGGCTTCTGTCACATCTGCCGAGATGCAGCATGCGCAGGTGAAAGCTTCACCCCCATCGTCTGCAGTGATTGTAATAGACACTGTCGTTCATCCGCGTGTCTGATCAGACACAGAGAGCCTATAAGACCCGTGTGCAAAGTGTATGCCAGTAACTGTGACCTGATGAAAAATGTCCCAAATGCAAGAAAGATTACTATGTAGCGATGACTAAAGCAGGGCAAAAACATGAGTGCATCTCACTAAAATATCTCATCAGTGGGAAAATGTTGGCTTCAGACACCGGCATTTTTGACAGGGATCACCTGTGCTACATTCAGCCCTCTCCCCAGGCCAAAAAGAACAGCAAGAAATGGACTTTCTACGATTTTGAAACATTTGTCGATTGTGAGGGCGTGCATGCTCCCTTCCTTGTGTGTACCAAACTGCTGCAAGGGTTAGAATGGTCATTGTACGTCCTAAATTGCATCAGAGATTTTCTGCTCAAGTACCGGAGACCGTGATACTACGGCACTACGTTTATAGCACACAATTCTAAAGGATTTGATGGCTACTTGATCCTCAACGGCATGATAAAAAATGGGTCTCCAACCCTCCTTCCTCATGCAAGGCAGCAAAGTTTTCTGTTTAGAAGACGTTGATTTTGTGAGAGTACCGTATTTTCCGCACTATAAGGCGCATCGGATTATAAGGCGCACCTTCAATGAATGGCCTATTTCAAAACTG
>JAQMCX010000665.1:0-10239 GCA_029814765.1 Acanthurus leucopareius | reverse complement strand
GCATCTTTTTGTGATAGGATATGCCTGATTTTTGCTATGTTACGGAGATGAAAGAAGGCAGTCCTTGAGATTTGTTTGATATTAGAGTTAAAGGACATATCCTGATCAAAAATAACCCCCAGATTTCTTACGGTGGTACTGGAAGCTAAAGTAAAACCGTCTAGAGTAGCTATATTATGGGATAGTCTAATGCGATGTTGTTTATGTTACTTTACAAAATTATTAAATCAATCAACAACATACAGCTGCTAAAATACATTTTTTTGCAGAATAATGGAAAGTTTTTTTAAATTAACCTTATTAAAAATCTGAGTGTGCTCACAGATCTAAGCTACATTAAATGTTTTGTAATTTCAAAGTTACAAGTTTATTTCAACATCAAATGATCTATCAAAATGCAACCCTCTCCTATTTATCCTATATAAAATTCAGTTATTTATACAGAAATCAGTATGCTTAATTACATTAAACATTTTACCAGGCATGAAAATGGGTCAGGGATGAAAAAGATGAGAAGGATACAAGCCCTCTAGGGGGTTCCAGGTACATGCTCCCCTGTGAGAAAATTTTGAATATTTCATATTTAAAAGCATCAATCTGATGCATTTTGAGAGAAAAATCAAGCAGAATTACGAGACAGTATGAACACACAGTCAATGGAAAAACTGGTGATCCAAGGCCCTTTGCGCTAATATTTCCATGCTCTCGCGCTTGTAAAGTGAATGTTTTTATCAAATTCAAGGCTCTTTTCAGGCACGTGCACATGTTCGCAGTTCACTGATAATCTCTGGTGTACCTCCATGTCCCGTCCATACCCCCCCCCTCCCAAAAAATTAATTTCTCATCGGATCACACGATTCACATAGGTCACCTATTTTGGTTTCAAAACGGCGAATTTCGCCGAAAGGTGAGTGATTTTCATGCCTGTTTTACACATTTATCTTTTACTTCAGCAAGTAAAGTAATGGTAGCCTGCACTTTGATATTTACATAAATAAACACCAACCAACAAATTATTACACATTTAAAACTATAGTTAGCAAATCCAATAACTTCTCAACAATTATGCATTCTTTCAATCCTTTTATTTTAACCGTTGAACTTCAGAAATCATGACAGCCGAACATCAAATGGAAGCAAAGAGACCATGAATCTTTACAATATTTTTAAGTTTTGAAGATTCTCAATAATGTGAACCTAAAATATAAATAATACTGTGGTTAGCAGTGCTAACTACCTCCAATATCATTTTAAATTTATCTTTGGTATGAACTATATCTGCATATCAAAATTTCAGATAAGGATGGCGCAGATAGATGTTAGAAGGTTTTTCAGTCTAGGTGTGGGAACATTTAGTGTTCTTACTGTCAAATGTGGATATTGTACAAATATCAAAAGCTTACTGAGGTTCATTTTTACTGCTGTGAATGGGACCAACAGCAACATGTCTATTAGCCATCAACAGGGTCACCTGCCCAAAGTATTTATTTCAGCTTATGTGTACGCTATATGTAAAATTTCTTAGCCCCTTACATTGCCATCCGCCACTTTCTTTCGGACTACTGCGGGTATGACTGCTGGCTATTGTGCATTGACTGTGTGCGGTCGTGGGAATGTAGTCCAAAAGAAAACAACTACTTAACAGCAATGTAAAGAACTAAAACTTTTGAGAGTGTAGCGTACACATAAAGGGACAAATATATTTTGGGTGGGAGGTCTTGTTGGGGGCTAAATTACTCGTTGCTGTTGGTAATGTTTACAGCAGTAGGCTATTGTGCTCTGTTTCCTGTTGGCTCATGCTTCTGTGCTTCTCTAGACAGAAGGCAAGCTGACCATTATCTGCTAAAAGGTAAGTTACTGACTAGGCACAAGTGTCTCATACAACACCACATGAAACGAGATGCTGCATGTCAAGAGGTTTATCCTTGCATTAAATTTGAAAAAACAAACAAAGACATTTAAGAGACCAAGAGCCCTCACTCAGCTCAGTTCCTGATTTCTATCACATGATTTCACCAAGGGTCAACCTTCTCCCTTCTGCATTGAAGCCAACCAGGAAGTACAAAAACTTGAAATTCCCCGACTGACCACTTGAGGCTGGTTCCAAAAGGGAGCAAATTCTCATTGGTGCCCATGTTAAAATGGCCAACTTCAGAGCAGATATATTTACAGCCTGGTTCAAAAAACGTTTTCAGCCATTTTTGCATAAATTGGGGCGTGGCCTCTTTGATTGACAGCCTGTTGATGGCTAGCCGGGGGCTGATAGCTGAGTGGGTGTAATGTCCGTACTTCGACCCTGCCTTCGCCCCACCTCTTTTCCCATATTTAGTTTTTTGTCATTCGGTTTTTTGTCGTTTTGGCGGAGTCAGGCGCAGGCAAATGGCGGCGCCCAGTATGAGATTTCTGAGGCTTCACTTTGGCTCAGGCAGAAACCAATGGGTGACGTCACAGAGGGTTTGTCCATTATTTTATACAGTCAATGGGTTTCACCAGAGACCGGGCCCCTTCAGGAGACTTGCGGCAGCTCGGAGTGTATTATAGTCTTAGAGGAAAATGAACATGATCACAGTTTATGGTCAAATCTTTCGCCCAATGGTCACGAAAGTAAATATTGGGTTTATTTTCCACAAGCCACACTTTTTTCCCAACATTCTGATGCTAAAATGGCATTTTTCATTCAAACAAGTCAGGAGAAAATTAATTTTGTTTGAGCCCTGTCCGACTCAGAAAACAAGTTCTTGCAAGATCTTGTGATCTTGTAGGGTTGATAAAAGGCAGTGTAATGAAGCGCAAAAACACAGTAAGCCAACCCGCTTTTGCTATTAATGATAAAAAATGCCTGGGTTTTGTGCAGCAATAACTTGTATTAAAAGGCAGAATGTCTTTTCATTCTCGAAGGAAGCAGACAGGTTGGCTAGCATTGATAGCTTCTATTTGCTTCTCAATCCTCAAAGACAGATCCTCTGTTTCAAACGAGGTGGGGGAGAGGTATGGGGATTGGGGGTTAGGCAGCGCGGGCTCTGATTGGAAGAGGTGACCAAGCCTATTTAGGAGACAGTAAGAGTAAACGTTTTCTTAACATTGGCCAGGCCTACAGTGTACTATCTCTAATCATATATCCCGTAGCTCAGACTAAACTATCCCTTTATGGATTAAGACTTTTTCCAGTTTGATTTTCACTAATCCTTAGCCGTCACTACATAACAGTTTATTCCTTTATTCGGAGAAAGATGTCAGTCATTGTAGGAAGCATCCATAAGGAAGAAAATTCAATCATTTCAGGCTTTGGACACTGGATGGTTTCTCTTAAAAATCCTTTAAATTATCATTCAATCAATGGCTGCCCCTTCTGTTAACATTGAAACATTCAGTTTCAACGACAGACATTCATGTAAACTAAACATCACGTCAGCCCCTTAAAGATGACAGCTAAAAATCTTGATAGGCCCCTGGTGGCTGGCTGCAGTACAGGTCATGACTCTCATGCCCTCCATGTTAGTGGATAGAACTTGGGCCAAGCTAAAAAAATCAAAGCACTCATAACTCAATTTTTAGTTATGTTTAGTTAAGTTAAAGTTCAGTTAAATTAGTTATTTTAAGTTAGAAAAATGGGACGTGATGTCACTGCAGCCAGCCAGGGGTTGAAGCACTTTAAGTTGCATATTATTGCATGAGAAGTGCTCTATGGATAAAGTTTTGATTGATTGATTGATGATAATTGACAGCTGCTCTGAGTGAAATATCTGTAGTTGTGGAGGCATTAAAGGACTTCTGTTTAGGAATCACACATAAAAAAGTTGAGAGGAGATGTAATACTAACTTTCTATAACATTTATTGTCTACTTCAAATGGTAATAGTTAGTTCTGCAATAAACTGAGCACATTTTCTGAACATTTCCAGGAAGACTGGCTCCAAATGAAAATTACCAGTGCAAGATGGCTATGGAATTAACAGGGATATTTTGGCTTCATTTTTGTATAGCAGGAGGAAGCTGAGTCTCATTGTCCAGATAACACATGATCTATAGTTTTACCCTGCAACCTGAGTAGAGTGATACTGAAATATCTTGTGTAATTTGCAGATCAATACTATAATATGTCAACCCAGTAAATATGTAGCTAACCAGGGGCCCTTTCAGAAAGCAGTTTTAGTGAAATCTAAGTGTTTCCCAACCCTGAATTGAGGGGCATACTGGGTTTTTCGTTACAGAAAGTGAGGCAACTCAAAACACACATTTTAGAAAATGTAAAAAAAAAAAAGGGTGGCAGTAAGGGGCGAGAATTGGTGTGGGAGGAATTTACTGCTCCAGTCGATGCACAATCAAGCTTGTACTAGGCCCAGGTGTGAAAACTTGTGGAATGGTTTTGAACTAAACCCTTTTTTCATAGCCGAAATTCCATGCGTGAAAAGCGAATTTGGATCTGCTTAAAATGAAAAGAAAAAAAGTGAATACATATCGCTGTCTAGTGAACGATACAAAAATGTGCAAAACGCATTTTAAAGCCAGACACACTTTCTTGTTGGTTTTGCATACCGTGGCATTTTTAAAATGTTCCACATAGCGATTACAGAAAATTTCTATTTGCAACTACATATAGGAGTTCAAGGTAATAAGTACAGAGTTTGTTTAAGTCTCTTTCTAATACAGCCACCTGCTTTAAGGTTTTTTCCGTTTGGATTTTAAACAGAAAGATGAGGTTGTTTTTTGATTTTGGGATTTGATTTGGAAATGTGTTTGTTGTTATTTTCGATCTCTTTTCTACGGTGGAAAAGACAGAAGCACAAATTTTAGTGTTTCATTATTAATGCTATGTTATTGAAAGACAGCTTGATAACAGTAATCTCATTTAGCTTGGCCCTCTACCATAAGTAAACGTAAGTTTTTGGCATTTTTAATTTCTGCTGTCAAGTAGCATGTTAAATAAGCGCAATAATAGCCTATATAACAACCACTACAAACTAATTAACAGATACACCATAACACTAAGAATCGAAGACTAACTTATCAACTCATTAAATACTTTAGCAGTGGTGTTTTGATCATTTGTCATTGTTTTGCTAGCGTTTTATCCGTAAAATACACTCAGCTAAAACTTGCTGTTGGCTTGCTATGCTTATGTTATGCTTATTATTTACAGCAGAAATTATGCTTATTATTTACAGCAGAAATAAAGTGTAATTTTAAACGGCCTAAAAACACACTTAGCAACGTTTAACGTTTAAAAACGTTTAAAAGGCATTATTAGACTTTGTTTTTACACTGATAACTGTATATTAGTGATAACTACTAAATTAACATTAGATAGGCAACTGTTATAAAATTGGACAATTTATGAGGCCTAAGTAGTTATCAATAAATCCTTTAAAAAATTAACTTGCCTGTTTTTCTTTAAATTTAGCTTACCTGTCAATACGGGTAAAATGTGTAAAATGTGTGTTGTATCATCTCAATTAACCGTTTTAATTTACCATCAGGTAAAATCACATGGACGTCTATGGCCGTCTGTCTTTACAGTGTCATAATCATTTTGGAATTGTATCTAGCCCATACAAGAACATATCACAACTTCCTTCGCGTATTTAGCCTTTTTAGGGTATGTATGACAAGTCTATATTATTCCTGTCTTTCTGCTGTAAAAGAAGCAAACAATACCGTCTCTTACACTGGATACAATCAAGTAACCCAAGTAGCTGTGATTTAGATGCTACTTCAGCAATTTACAATACAATACAATACAATACAATACAATACAATACAATGCAATACAATAGAATACAATACAATATACTTTTATTGTTCCCGTAGGGAAATTTGCTTTGGACGCGCACAACATGCCTCCACAGTGTGACAAGACAAACAACACAATGAACTGCACATAGTCAACACCGCACACCACAAAATATTGCACACACAAATACACAACACATATTGCACATTGCACACACTGCACATACCCTGTGGTAAAAACCCATGGAAATATTACACAATCCCTGCAGCCTCAAACATCACTATGTAAAAATCGACGAGCGTCTCCAATGTGCTGTGTGGCTGTTTTAATCTATTTAATGGACGCCGCAAAAAAGAGTAGACTTGCGTCAGACGCAGACGCGACGCAGAGGCAAGCTGTTTGTTAGTACTGGTGTATCCGAGTTAATTTTTATTATATTATATATTTTTTATTTTTTTGTTATGATGTGAACTTTCTCAAAACTTGCAATGTTATAATTTTGGAAATAATTGTGTAATTTCCTTTTATTACAAATTAAATTTTTTATGCATTGTTTTATATCGTTTACAAGTAGTTATTGATTTCCGAGGTTCCAGTTCACCTGTCGTTGCATAGCGGGACTTAATCAGTGTAACACACAAGGGTTGTGTGAGTGACGTCAGTTCGCACGCCGGGCAGAATTGTTACCGCTATTGTGCTTGTAAAATGTTTGTTACGATGTTTTATGAGTTTTCCCTTTATATTTCGTTCGTTAAAGCGGCCGTAATTTTAGTTGAATTTCATGTTTCTGATTTGTATACTGCAGGTACTTGTATGCTGTAGGAGACACACTGACGCTGCCGTGTGCTCTGATTATCCCCTTTGCTGTTGTTTTAGACGAATAAACTTTCAACCCCGATTCCTGGAGTAATAATGATTCTTCGTCCTGTGGGCAACCACTCTTCAGCTGCTACTCTAGTACTACAAATCTTTTCTTTTTGGTATACCACAACTTTTCATTTTACAGTATATGCCAACTCCACAAATAAACATTTTACGCCCATTTTAAAGACACCATGGACATATAGTGCGTTTATCTCAAATAGCGCCAAAATCAGTTCACAAAATGTAAATGTAAATGTTTCTCTCTCTCTCTTTCTATCTCTCCAGCTGGGAAACACGACATCAATCAGCTGACCCCAGTGTGATCACGTGATTTCTGGTACACACGACGTAAGTCAGCTGACCCAATGGGGTCAAGTGATTTCTTGTACACACGACGTAAGTCAGCTGACCCCAGTGTCATGTGATTTCTTGTAGTAATAAAGCAGTCCAGAGCAGAGCCTTTCATATGCTCAAGCTTCAGCATGGACCGTACGACAGTCTATAGATTGCTGTTTTTGCTCGTCATTATCCCGAGCAAAGGTACGACGTGATATCTTTATATGGAGCATTTACAAGTGATTAAATGTAATGTTTTACAACCAAGCAACCTCAATCAATACGATCAAACAAAGAGCCTACCTATTGGTTTGGTAGGCTCGCTGTTATTTTTTATCGACATTACTGCAAAACGAAAGTAAGGTTAATTAAATCTGATCATTCTAATAGCTTCTTACGTCTAGGTAATATTTTTGTATTTTGTACGAGTCACAAGGTAACTAAATGCCATGTTTAAACAACGGATGTAAGCCCAATGGAATCTTTCGTAGGACTCACCAATCCGATGAATGGTAAAGAGGCTTGGAACTATGTGAACGTGAGAAATGGAGCCCACATGTTTTGGTGGCTGTACTACGCTGACAGCAAGTCTATGGAGTACAAGAATCTGCCCTTGGTCATGTGGCTGCAGGTATGACACCACCAGCTCCACTCTTCTCTGCTGACAGCTGTGAGTCCCAACCACTGTTTGCATGTTTTACCTAAATTACACACTAGGTTGTGGCCCTGTGTTAAACGCAGTTTCAACTATCTGGTAGTTGTCAGTTTTTTTTTTACCAGTAAAATCTGTTGAAGTCTTGTATTCAAATCTATGTGTGATCATAAAGCCCTGCAAAATAAATACCGTAAACACAATTCAAATATTAGTCTAAACAATTTTCATATCTTTTAGAGTTGGGCAGTTGGACAAAGAGGTATAAGCTGTTGACTGAATCCATTGTCCATTGTTTGTTGTAAATATCGAAATTTTGGCAGTCTCCAAATAGCATAGATAAACAATGTGTAGAATCAAATTTTTAATCTCTAAAGTTTCCCAAGGAAACTCTGAGTTCTATCATGGCCGTAAACAACGGCTTCTCCGCGTAACACTTGGCAAGGCCTTTAAAGAAACGGTAAAGGCTATTTAAATATGATGGGAGACAGATGCCTGAATTCGGAGGGTGTGCAGTTGTTTTGTTGTATTTAGTGTTCAAATCCTAAAGAGCTGTTGTTGTTGTTATTGTTGTTATAGTTATTTTAATTGTTAGTATTAGTAATTTTGTTATCTGTTAGATTCGAACCTGAGGGCGTCGAAATCCTTCTGAGATTCAACTGGTTTAAACCACGGAGGGGTTTACATTACTGGTAGCTGGAAAGAGCTAGAAACATGAAACTTGGCACAGTAACTGGAAAGTGTGTGCATCGGGTTCTGAAGAAATATGAGCCCAATCAGCCACATGGCAGCTCCATGAAATGTGCTGTGCTGTGGACCATGAATGTCCACTGTATTGGATTTTTTGCTAATTTGCATAAAGTAAGAAACAATAAAGTGAAGTAAACTTTTTGGATTTTGACTCTTTTCATGCCAAATTTGGTACACAGTTATGAAGATACACATTGCTTTTACATATGATCAAGATCAGTCAAAAACATGGTCCCTATCTACTAAAGAAAATTTGCAGAGGCGGGGATTAGTAGGAAGTTGACCATAACTCATTGACCAGTAGTCCCATCATTATGAAACTTAACAGAGCAGTCCAAAACGAGTTCCAGGGGAGGTTTTGCCGAAGCTCCTGGAACATTCCACAGGTTAATTGTAAACTGGTGATAGTATACCCGATTGGGTATAAAAGGAGCATCCTCAGTCACTCAAAAGCAAGGATGGGGCAAGGTTCACCAATTTTTGAACAACTGCTTGGGAAAAAGTCCAACAGTTTAAAAACAACATTTCTCAACCCCAAATTGCATAGAATTTAGGGATTTCACCATCTTCAGTCCATAATATCAGCAAAGACTTAAAGAATCTGGAGAAATCTCTGCATGTAAGCGGCAAGGCTGAAAACCAACACTAAATTCCGACATCATTCTGTAATGGACATTGCTACATGGGCTTGGGAGCACTTTGGAAAACTATTGTCAGTTAACATAGTTTGTCGCTGCACCTACAAGTGCAAGTGAAGACTCTACCATACAAAGAGAAAGCCATACATCAACAAAATCCAGAAATGCTGCGGACATCTCTGAGCCCAAGCTCATCTGAGATGGACTGATACAAAGTGGCAAAGTGTGCTGTGGTCTGATTAGTCCACAATTTAAAGCCCTCTGGGTTAAAGAGGAAAAGGATTAGGTACATAAAGGTTTTGGACCAACATATGCTGCCATCAAGATGAGGTCTTTGTCATGGACATCCCTGCTTATTTCAGCAGGATAATGCCAAGCCAAATTCTGCACATGTTACAACAGCATAACTCCGTGGTTAAAGAGTGTAGACACTAGAATGGCTTGCCTGCAGTCCAGGCCTGTCTCCCATTGAAAATGTGTGGTGCATTGTGAAGTGCAAAATACGACAACAGAGACCCCAGACTGCTGAACAACTGAAGTTGTGTATCAAGCAAGAATGGCAAAGAATTCCGCTTTCAAAACTTCAACAATTAGTGTCCTCAGTTCCCAAATGCTTTCTGAGTGTTGTGTAAAGAAAAGGTGATGTAACAAAGTGATAAACATGCCCCTTTCCCAACTTTTTTGGAATAAGTTGTAGGCATCAAATTCAGAATGAGTGTAATTTCCAAAAAAACAAAAAGTTTATTAGTTTGAACATTAAATACCTTGTCTTTTAATTTCGTTGCGCCTTTTTGGTACAATGACAATAAAAGGAATTCTGATTCTGATTCTGATTCTTTGTACTGTATTCAATTGAATATAGACAGAAATGGAATTGCAAATCATTGTATTCTGTTCTTATTGAAGATACTGAGAAACTGTGATTTGTTTCACTGGAGCCACTCTATCCACCACGGCAACTCCGGTCAGAGAGTGGACGCAGACACAAGGAACAATTCAGGATCTTTATATAGAATTGAATGGCTGGCAGCATTACAGATGAATTTTTTAGTCTAATGAATTGACTTCAAGATGAGAAAATAAAACGTAGGATGCAGAATGGTTTCTGTAAGACAGAACAAAATATTCAAATAATATTTACTATATTTAAATGCTGAATGCACTGTGATTACTGCTCTAGCAATGACATACGAGTGCTATGTAAACAGAAATGGCTAACAGAATAGCTCAGTTGGTTTTACACATATACACACAATGTTCATAAGCGCT
>JAQMCX010000664.1:0-10256 GCA_029814765.1 Acanthurus leucopareius | reverse complement strand
TGTGTGTGTGTGTGTGTGTGTGTGTGTGTGTGTGTGTGTGTGAGTGTGTGTGTGTGTGTGTGTGTGTGTGTGTGTGTCTGTCAGAGCTCATGAAGCTAACACATTAGCTTGTGTGTGCAGTTTGTGGACTTTTCTTCAGGTTCTGACAGAAAAACTGAGAAATCCTGCACGGCGCTGATCACCTGAACTCACCTCTGGAGTTTGAGTTCTCAGTGTGTCAGCAGGTGAAATTCATGACTCACAACAAGTTTAAACAAGCGAAAAAGCCACAACAGGCAGAAACTGCAAGCTAACATTAGCGTTAGCTAACATTAGTGTTATCTAACCGGCTCAGTTCTCTGGGAAACTGAAATCAGTTCAGTTCAGAATCAATAAGCTGTGAAACAATGATGTGACAAAATCCTCAGGAAATAATTTCATCTGTTCGCCAAACATTCAGCTTCCAGTTCAGCAGAAACCGTTCAGAGCTCGTCTGCTGCTGCTCACCTTCACAGGTTCTAACGGTTCTTCTCAGCGTCGCCGGCATCAAAACTGACATCGGATCAGTTTCATACACTCGACTGAACTCACCACACTGTGTCCTCATTGGTTTGCTCCGCCGTGATGTCACTCTCAGGTGTTTGTTACACCCCAGCTCCTCCCCCAGCAGGTAAAACCAGCCAGTGACAACCTGCCAACACAGAGGGGGCGGGGCCAAAAGTTCATTCAAGCTAACTGTAAAGTTTCTATGTACAACTGCTTTTCAAGCCACATTGTCAAATATCGCTGCTTCTGTCACGTTCTTTAGTTTCTGCGTCCATCATGTGATAATAACAATAATCATTATTATGTGTCAATATTACGATTGTTATTGTTGTTAGACAGTAGCTTGGACATGTCAGCTGCATGAAAACAGGAGACAAACGACTCAGTCAACATCTGAAAATAACTTTGTCTCCATCGTGCGAACGTGATAAATTCACGTTTTGTTTGTTTTACGATCAGAAATGATTCTTCTTTGGCGTCGGTGAGTCACAACAAACACAGGAGGAAAAGAACAAACTCGAGGAAAATCAAGAGCCGGATTCTTTGTTTTGTTTGGGGAAATAAGGTCGTCTCCTCAGCCAGTCAGGATGAAATGTTCTGTATTGTGATTGGCTGACCTTAGAAGATGAGATGAGAGAACCAATCCCAAAGCTCATACAGCCAATAAGCCGACTGCACCTGAGGAGACAGGAAGAGGGGAACGATATCACAACTTGACTTTAGGAAAGAGAGAGACAGGTGTGTTTGTTGGTAAGAGAGATATGAAGCCCCGCCCCCTCTGTTCCTCAGGTGTTCCCTGTCATGTGACAGAAAAATGTAAACACTTAAATTGCTTACAAAAAAACTTTGTACTGCAAGCACTAAAAAACTACAACTCCCAGAAGTCTTTGGGCCATGTTGCGTTCAGTGGTTCTCATATGGTGGCGTCTTGCAGGCAGAAGGGGAACGACGGGTTCGGGGGGGTCACGGCCACATGGGTCATCTTCATTTCATAAAAGTACCTTTACTTTGAAATCTATTGACTTTTCACAACACCACTTTTATTTTGAAATACTATTTCCTCCTATTTTCCTATTTCCTAGCAAATGAGAACAGAAAGATTCAAACAAAAATTTGTGTTTGAGAGAGCAGCTGATCCTGAACCAGCATGAACCTGGACAGGAAGAGAGGGGGCGGGGCCTCAGCGCTGACGTCATCACCCACCTGCTGAACACTGACAAAAGCAACCGCTGCAGGACGAGGTCATCACTGACGCACCTGAAACACACACACACACACACACACACACACACACACACACACACACACACACACACACACACATACGTAAGAGAGAAGCACACACTTGCATGTACACACACATCTAAGTGTGTCAACACGGGCATGCACACTGGCATGCAGCAAACATTCACTGGAGCCCACTGAGAAGAATGTTTGTGTCCAAGTGCATGCACACACACACACACGGACACACACACACACACATACATACACACACACACACACACAAGAGGCTCCACCCCTCTTTACCCTCCCACCACTGCAGACACACTCATTCACATAATTCACAGTCACACATTCCCACCAGGAGAACACATTCAGCCACACTCAGCCCTCCAATAATGAACCCTCACACACACACACACTCACACACACACACACCCACACACACACACACACACACACTTCCTCTCCCTTGGACATACAGTACCGAAGCTTTTTCTTTCCTTTCCTCTTTGCTAATGAGAGAAAAAAATCTCTAGACTCTGTTTTAATATTAACACATAACTCCAGACTTAAAGCTCTTAATAGAGCTGCAACTTTTAGTTAATAAACCCACCGGTTGATCAGAGGAATATTAGATGTCACCTATTCTGATAATTGATTGATCGTTTCAGTCATTTTTCATGAAAAGTATTAATCATTTGCTGGTTTCAGCTTCTCAAATCATAGTATTTGCTGCTTTTTGGTGAAGAGTCTTTGAGTTTTGGACAAAAAAAGCAGTTTGAAGGGGTCTGAGAGGCTGGGATGAGCATTTTACACAACTTTTTAAAGGACTACACAATTAATTTTCCAAATAATAGTTAGTTAGAAACCTTATTCTGAGCTCTAAATTTAGTCTGTTTAAAGGGTGTGGTCAAAAATATTCAAAACACTGGTGAAGGCTAGAAAACACAAGAGGAATTGTTTTTCAAAAATGTATAGATGAGATGATTAAACTCAAACAGGAAAGCCAGTGTTTACCAGATCCATGAACCATAAATAAGATGCTCATCTGACACGTCGACACTGAAAATATCAGTCTTGTTTGTCCTTTTTCTCATCACAAGAACTCCTCAGTGTCTCTTAAGTAGTTGTCGTCACTGATAGTTGATAATTGTTGGTTTTTATATTCAGTTATAAGTTAAAATTGGTGCCTGTTGGAACCACATGCCCACACACACAATCTCACTTCCACAGAATTATTTCAAATTGACGCTTCAGCTGATACAATCATGAGACTCAGGATATGTGTGTGTGTGTGTGTGTGTGTGTGTGTGTGTGTGTGTGTGTGTGGCTTTCTTTTGTTCTCGTGCGTGTGTGTGTTTATACACACAATTACCTGTTCCTTGGAAGTGCTCTGGCAGGAAACTTTGCATAGTGGAATTCACTCTAAAAGACTGAGCTTGTCTGCTGATGCGTTTGTCATCACCGCCGATGCTAAAACTGCATTCCTGCCTCCACGAGAAGCTGCCAATACCTTTGTGATTAGTCTGAACAGTCAGCACATGACTGAAATCTGTATTTATCTCATTATGTTAATGAAGAAACAGAAATATCCTGATGATGAGTTAGTGTGGATAAAAGCAGATGAATGCAGAAGGAGAAGAGACGCGAGCTGCTGTAACAAAGCCGTGCTTTCTCAGGCAGAAGCTCACATGACGAAACTCCCAGCAGCCATACGACCTCCAGATAAACTTTAACTCCGTTCCTGCTGTTCCCCCCCCGGAAGTGTGTGTATGTTAGCCTCAGGATCAGCAGCAGCCAAAACCACCAACACTGGCTCCATTAACAGTCCTGACACAAGCCACCGAGCAACAAAACAGCCAGACGCTTCAGCCAAAACACACAGCAGAATACAGTGAAGCTGATGTGGACGCCAGGGAGATGAGAGGAGACGGGCTTTCAGCAGATATTTGGTCATAAATTAACCAAAATTCAAATTTTGACCCGATGATGCAGGATAAGAAATTAAGGCTTGACCTCCTTAAGAGAGATGTGTGTACAAAATACCAGGTTAAGGTGGACTTTTTATATCCTGGTGTAAAATTAGCATCAATGACAAGTGTTGAAAATGTGTTCTGTGGGTCATTCACACTGAAAAACAGTCTTATGATAACACTTTTACATAATTTTCAATGATTACAGCAACATAAATTTAATCTTTCTTTTTATATTAAAGTCAGAAATCTTCTGTAAACTCAAATCTCCACACTTTTGGTCACAAATACAAACTGTGACCAACATCAGCGAATGAATATCTAATATGTCTTTCTCCGTGTCTCCAGGTCATGTGTGGAATTTCTGTGTTAATGTGTGTTTTCAGACACACACTCAGCCAGTGAACTAGTTACTCAGTCACTCAGTGTATTAATGAACAAACCTATGAGTTATTAAACTAGTCTGATGATCAAACGGCTGAATGAGGGAGTCAGTAAAAGACAGAAACCAAGTCAATAAAAGTGTCAGAAAACAAGTCGGTGAATGAAGCAGCTGGTCAGCAGCCATTTAAATCAAACGTCCAACTCCATAAAGAGCCGGCCAGCCAGTTAAAAGGAGTGACGCTGACGCTGGGATGGAGCTTTGAGACCCGACTCTGACAGACCTTGACCCCACAGAGAGGAGGAGGAGGAGGGAGGAGGACGAGGACGAGAGCACAGAAACCGCTGAGAAGTTTCAAAAAACCCAAATGAATCCTTTTAAATTTTATTAAGACAGAAAAAAAACACTGACTCACTTCTACGTTTCATCCCACGGACCAACACGAATAAATCCACCCCGTCCCTTCAGAAGTGTGAACCCTGCGTACGACCTAACAGGCTGAAAATATATTAAAAATGTGTTTTAAATGTAGCTTTTAAAGTAAAAAATTCACTTCCTGTAGCATTTTCAGAGTAAAAGCTCTCAATAATAAACAACTTATTAAAGCCTTAACGGAAAGGCTCATTTTAAGTTGGTTTGATTTCAAGCCAAATCTATATTAAGACATTTTTTGTCCCTTTTTTTATGGAATTGTTTGTGTTTATTTATTTTTAGTGCAGCTCTTAACTTTAAACACAAACTTTTATTACTTTTTGACATTTTTTATTTTATTTTTGCCACTTTCCCATCTTTTATTAGTGATTTTGTGCCTATTTTGTTCTCAGTTTTGAACACTGGAGCTCTAATAAAACATGATATCTCTGTATATAATTGAATTGTATATTTGGAAAACAGTGATTAATCCCGCCTTGACCCCCCCTGCCTGGTAGCTGCCTCACATATAAACTGTGGGAGAAGATGTGTATTAGATTTCCAGCTCAGATTTCCAAACACACGGAAGGAAAAAGAAAGAAAAAACTGGAGAAACATGTTAGAATGACAGATTAGCACATTAAGACAGGCAGAGTTAAACTGTCACTTCAATGTATAGTCAACACAGATGGCCACTGGGCCGGCCAAGCTGTTCCGGGGAAACTCGGTATGTGTGTGTAAACAAGCTCCGAGACGGTTTTTTTCCACCTCTAACACCACCTTTCACACTCTCTCCATCTCCATCTCCATCTCTGTAAATTCCACCAACCTCCTCTCTGCTTTGCTCGTCGTTGCTGCTGGTGATTGGCAGGTCGGTTACAGATGGAAAGAAAAGAGACGCAGTCGGTCCGGGTGTGTATCACTCACAAACAGCTGCCACTTCTATGTGTGTTTACAGCTCATATGCAGCCCGGCCAACCATCTAGTCACAGCAAATTGGCAGTAAACTACGAATCAAATCCAATTTAACCTGTTTTTATTGGCAAAATGGCGACACCACAAACAAATGAAACACTGTATTTGGTTTTAAGTGACACGGTGTAAAACAGACCGGCTGTTTGAACCCTGCCACGCCCTCACAACGGTGTCAAGTGTCATTCGTCTTTCCAGACCTCGGATTTGGAATTGCATGAAGACTCAGATGTGGGTCCAACATCAGGTCTTCATAATGATTTCTTAAATGCAAATTCTTGGAGTGTGTTCATTTTTATCTTTGAACTTGAAATAAATTAAAAGAAATAAAGCAGATGGTGTTCAGAGTTTATCTGTAACCAGTATGACAGCCTTAAAAACTGACTTTTAAATCAACTCCGTGGAAGAAAAAGGCCAAAATGGAGGGAAATAAATTTAAAAAGTAATGAATGCAGGAACACTTCACTTGTATCTGTCAGCAGCTCATCTTTCACTCTTCTGGTCCCATCAGCCTTATGGGTTAACATGCACGTTTATGGCTGGACGATCGCAGATCTCTTGCAGTTGCAGGAATTCACAATTTTTTTTAAAAAAATCTATTTTACTGACTGTTCAGTTTTACTTCATATCTTCATGACTGCTGACTCCTGACCTGTCTTCACTGATTAGCAGAGGCCACGAGTGATAAAAACAACTGCTTAAGCTGGAAAAAATGTTTCCACTGTGGATGACAAAAGGTATCTCTGACAACTGGCTGAAAAGTTTAGCAGGTTTGCTGCAGAACCTCCATTTGGCTTTTATTCAAGCTTTAAAAAGATAAATTACCCATTGAAAAGTTTTTGTCTTGTTTTGAACTGGAGCCTCTGCAGATTATTTCCATCCCAGATATTTTACGATCCACTCAAATAAAGCACGACACGACACGAATAAACCCACACTTAGTTTTCTTTTTCACCACTATCTCGACTGTAAATCTGGCTAAGATTTGCTCTCTGCTAACTGCACTCAGCTGTGTTCAGAAGGCAGACTCTGGTTTCATTTCAGTGTCATCTCCAGATGGTGTAAATGGTAGACTGTAGTAGTAAAAAACATGGAGTGGGAGGCGGCCTGAAGCTGAGCTGAGCTGCAGCGGATCTTGTAACAGAGTCAAATAGTCCATCACGACTTGAACTGGATCCCAGTTCCACCTAAACTGGTGGACGAAGCTGGTGCCAGGAGTCGCACGGGGACCTGTTTTGTTTACGAATCTGACAAACACTTCGCTCCAGGTCGGAGTATTTATCTCAGGATAAAACAAAATCCTTCCACAAATATTTCTCATTGAGCTGATGGATTTCAAACGACAACTCCACGATGCTTCCCGTCACTTGTTTGTGGCTCTTTATCACCTCCACCGTTCTCACTGCTAACAACATAACACGTTTTTTATTTCTTAAGCTACATGTAAAGCAAAACACACTTCTGATTCCTCCTCAAATTGATGACAAAGACAAGAAACCAAATCAAGGTCGGATCAACAGCTCGGCTGGTTTGACCTTTACAGATGGTTCTTGCTTGCACACACACACACACACACACACACACACGCAGCTTCATGCTTACTCTTGTTTACTGTGATATTTGTAGTCATCTGCAGGCTTCAAATGTTGGGATATTAAACTTAGTAATGGTGTCCAGGGTTGAATTTTGGTACTGTGACAGGAGAATCAGCCAGCTCTGCTCTGCCTTCACCATATAAACAGTTCTGTGTCTCTATAAATAGCCCTGAAGCCCTGGAGCAGGCCAGTCGGAGCAAAGCCGCCCAGCAAACACAGGAAAAAAACTAGAATTACCGCCTCACGATTTTAGGCCTCCACCGAGCAGTGAAGACACAGCTGACATCCATCTATGTCCAGGCTCATATAGTTCATATAGTGAAGAATTTGTAGGAATTTAAAGTATTTTTTGACAAAATTAAAGTTGGAATCCCTGTAAATAATTTCCAGAGACAAGTACAGAGGATTGATCCAGGGCTTTGTCACACGGTGCACCTGAAGCAGATATCAACACATAGTAATGAGTCTGTGGTGAACCAGCAGAGGAACAGAAGGTCCCCTTTTCAGGTTGTTATCCAGGTGGAGGAAGTGAGGAGGATGGACTCATAGAAGCTCCCTGAGGTCCAGATCAATAAAAAAAATGGACTAACAAAGCTGAAGCTGAAGGGACAGAGCAGGCTGTTTGTTCCTCCTGAGGTTTCCTCTTGACCTTTGACCTTTGAACACCAAACTTTAATCAGTTCATCCTTGATTCCAGGGGGAACTTTTGTGCTAAATCTGACGAAATTTCCTCAAGGCGTTCCAGAGATATCGCATCCAGGAGAACAGGACAGACAGACAACCCAAAAAACACACACAGTGACCGTAAAACACTGAATCCAGAGCGACAAACGTCTGTCAGCCCTCCTGCAAACGTCTGAGGCTTGAGTGCAGCAAATTAGCAACAAGCTAGCTGAATAAAGCTGATATTGAGTAAACCAGTCACTGTTTACATGCATCACATCCAGATTTGAGCAAAATCACCCACATTTTTAACCACATTTACATTAAAAATGGAAGCTACTGCTCTTTTATCCACAATAAATAAACATAAAAAGTACATTTAGCAAAGCTATTATTCTATTTTATCACTGTATTACACATTACCTTACATATTATATTATATTCCTATATGTTCTAGGCAGTTGTGTATTATGGCTTATGACATATTGGTTTAACAATGTGAAAATGTCATTCTTATTTCATTACGTCTCTCACTAAACGCAGTCAATAGGTGGATATGGAAACCTGCATCCCGCTGCAGTTCTCTCCGGTTCTCCGGTTCTTCGGAGGAGTGCAGACTAATGGAAAGCACAGATCTGACATTTACCTCCCTCCTGCTCTCCAGACTACCTGCTTCCTATTAATTGTCAGTGATTCAGCTGACAGAGTGACCCGGCCAAGACGCCTCCCGCCACCGGTGACCCGAACTCACCCCATCCGTTCCTCACACTGTGTCCTCATATCCCTCTCTCATTTATCTCCTCTGTCTCTCTCTGTCTCACACACACACACACACACACACACAAATGCAGGCAGCCAGCTGGCCAACTAACCAGTCAGCTGGGTTCGTTCACCACCTGATACACAAACACATAAACTCACTTATGTTTGATAAAAGCTTCGGTGAGGAAGCACTTCAGCGTCTCTGCATGGAGGATGGAGGAGGACATTTCTGTCAGCACGCTGTCATCCAACCTTTTTGCACTCGTCCCCGCCGCTCGCGCTTAATGTCGGTGATCGAGGAACTGAAGCTTATTGTATTGCAGCACACGCTGTAAATTACTCTGAATAAGAGCATCACATAAAATGGAAAATGGAAAAGTGCAGTGAGCCGGTTAGCTCCGACACCTCCTCACCACCTGGAAAACACTTTCAGTGAGCCTATTAGAGCGGCCTAAGCTCAGCCAGCGGAGCACGAGAGTCCTGATCTCCAAGTCACACGTGCCTTTAAATTATTACTATACTTCTAATATCATTACAGAGAATCAATTTATGGCATCCAGCACAAGCCAAGGTCGACATTTTTGTGCTTAAAACCGATGCTCTGTACTCTAACAACAAAGTAATCCTTGCAGAAGTAACTCAAAACATCAAGAGTGATGGTCTGAACGTGTTAAAAGGTGCAGAACCGACTCTGCGGTGCAGTGATTGCTAACTGCTAACATGCTAACTGTCCAACTGAGCTCTGATTAGGGGGCGTGTTGTATTTAACACACACTCCTGCATAATCACACACACACACACAAACAGAAGTAAAGCTGCAAACAAATGCAAAACACTTTCACCATGAACGAAACCGAACTAGTTTCATTCATTCAGAAGCAGCATATAATAAAAACGTGTGGGTGGACTGAACATCAGCAATACTGGAATCAAATTTTCCAGCGAAAGACACACTGACAGTTGCTTGCTGCAAAAAACCCAACCTGCTTTGCAGATGCAATCTATCCTGATCTGCATTTGAGAAATATTCAGAGAAATAAAGGTCTACTAAGTTAATTATGAGTGGTTTATGGAATCTGGATCAGTTCTTGGTGCAGTGTTGTCAGTCCGGTGTATATAAAAGTGAAGAAACATGTAAAATAAAGGTGTAAATGGAGAGTCAGATAAAAATCATCATGATGTGGGTTAAACTACCAACAGAAACTCTTCCAAGAAACAATCTGCGTGGGTTTTACTTGAGTAGTCACGGTTTGATGACTGATTCACTTGAATTTTGACAAAACCAGCTGCATATCCGTTGCCAAAGACAGACGAAGACTGATTGATGGGAAATAATCTTTGCTGGAACAGTAGATTTTACGTCTCTGCTGTTCACTGCTTTGCTACACAACAGAGAGAAAACACGACTAAATCAAACTTGTAAACTTGACTAATGGTTCACTGTAATGGATTACTTATGCGTGACACTTTCTACAAGTCTCTTCAAGTTGCTTTTCACACAGTTTCAGATCTTGGTTGAATGACAAGATATTGCAAAAATTATCAGTTTCTCCTCAAACTTCATTAAATTTAGACGAACAGGAGAGTCGATCTGACTCAAAAACTGCTGCTCGCTTAACTCGAGTGACACGCTGGCAGCAACTGGCTGGTTCTGTCCCCTCCAACCATCCATGTCATGCTGACAACCCACTAAGAAATGTGTGTGTGTGTGTGTGTGTGTGTGTGTGTGTGTGTGTGTGTGTGTGT
>JAQMCX010000663.1:0-10257 GCA_029814765.1 Acanthurus leucopareius | reverse complement strand
AGACATAAGGTTTTCACCAAAGAATCAATGTGAGCTTTTCCATTTTAACTTAAGAGTTAATAGTAATAACTAGTTTTCATTTCGTTTTTCCCGATTTTTTGGCGCCCCCTGGAAGTCGCGGTGCCCTTAGCATTTGCCTAGACTGCCTATTGGAAGGGCCGGCCCTGTCACCCGGCATTGCTTGAAGGATACTAAGGTAATTTACTGATCCTGAACAGTACATGCTACATAGAACATATACAAAAAATAGAATAAAATAAGAAAATAGAGTAATATATACAGCTATTTATATACATCTATGCAAATAGCCTACATGTGCACAGCCAGAAAATAATTCTTCTTGCATTTTTCTGAATTTGCGTCTGGGAGAATGTGAAGAGCAGAAACAAGTGAGTCAATTATACACGGAATCTTTGCATCAGAAATTTGACATCTGGGAAACACTGTCCATCAGCTGTGTGTGTGTGTGAGCACCAAGATCTCTTCATGTAAACAGAGTGTGACTCCTCCCCTCCTGCTGGACTCCAGAATGCTGTTGAGGAAACTGGCCTCTGCAAAAACAGTCTAATTTTCCATTCCATCTCATCCATTTCATTTTCCCTGCAACAGATCATCAGACAGGAGCCGTCTTAAGTCCAAGTTGGGCTAATGGCTCTCTTCTCTCTCCTCCTGAGGCCGTCCAGCTGGTCCGGCTGTCTGATCACAAGGTGCCATAGACAGTCATCTTCTCCAATTCTGCTGCTCTTCATCCAAGAACCATGCTTCCTTCTCCAGTGTTGATAAATGTATATCTCTCATAAGTAATGCATGTTTGAGCAAAAAGCTAAAAGAAGAACTTACTGAACCAAAAAATGTAATAAGTTTGAAGGAGCTACCTGCCACTGCATCAGCATGTGCTGCTGTTGCCATGGCAGTGCCATACATCGCCAGTTGTTGGTTGAGCATGCTCATGAACTTAATATGTTTTTGTGTTTTCATCAGGTTTTGATTTACCCAAAACATGGGTTGTGTGAAAGGGAGTTGTTTTTTTTGGAAGATACAACAACCCTTTTTTAAAAAAATGCTCGTGTTTGTGGACAAGGCCTTGTTCTTTTACAAACAAGCTCGAAACTCTCATGACTTTGAATGTGGCGAACATATGTGGTCTGATCTGCCTTTGATCATTTGAAGCAATCCTACTAATGTTTCACAAAATGAAATACAGTGTCCATGATGCTCTTGTGTTTATGGTGGTCTCGCAAATTGGTTTCCTGGTTTTCATCCAAGAGACCTAAGTTCAACTTTCAGTACAGGAACATTCATTCACTGTAATACAGTGCTGCCACACATTTTGGAAATAGGGTGGTTGAACAGTTGTAATAAAAAAGACAGGTATGTTATACAATGGCATTCAAACACTAATTTTGCTAGAAAGGTTTGGAAGAAGACTATGTTGTCTTGGTGACACTTGGTCTTGGGTCCCTTGTGCTCTGGTGGTTGTTGGCTGCCTTGGATCCTGGCCTGCTTGTTGGTGTAACCCCCTGTGTCGACTACCAACCACACTCTTCCTGATTGCAACAGGAAGAGTGTATCAGACTCCTCCTTTGCAGAGCAAATCTGTTCTGGCACAACAAGGCACCCAGGTCCTTCATTCAGCAGCTAAGCTGCTGAACAGGACAGGTTGAAAAAAAAAAGAAGAAGAAGAAGAAGACTATGTTGCACTACAGCAATGAGCCCCAGCAACCCAATATCTTCATCATCTCCCACCAACTTATAACAAACCAAGCTGCTGTGTATGGTGTGTATCATCATGTGTAGCAGCCTGATGTCATTTTGAGGTTTTTAGTCAAGGCAAACATTAATAGCAAAGCGTAATGGTGCTGTGCTCTCACACACTTTTTCAATCAGAGGCTGCAGATTTATCAACATCTGTGTACTGCTGCCTTTAGATGGCTGCAATTACAAACAACAGCTACTCTTAGATTCACTCACATTCATTTATGAGTAAACGCAGACTGCTGATGCTCCAGCTTTAACTGCACTGAACATTAAATTCAAGGTCAGGAAAATAAAAAATGATACCAAACACTCCTTTATAGGGGCTGAAGGCAGCAAGAGATATTTTCAGGAGGACATAAAACACAAGATCTATAGCTGTCAATGCTTCATTTGAATTGCATTATCCATCAGGGGTGAAAAGTTGAGTTCTTCTTTTTGTCTTCTTTTTTCTTCATTTTATTTGACACTGAATTTTATATTTCAGTGTGATCAGTTGGGCAATTGAACCTTAAACTTACTACAAGGAACCTGAGTCTCAGTTTATTACAGATTCTTTTATAGGACCCAAAAGGCAAACAAGACCTTCAGTTAAGAGACTGGCTGTTTTTACTGAAGATAGTTTTTCTTCATGTCTGACATCGAGTCAGATTCTGAAAATTAAAGCTGTTTCTACAATTGAGTGCTGAGAGTGAACTGTAGAGTCTCAGTCTCAGGAGGGAAACTAAACTATAGTCTGGTGGTACGACAGCAGATGCTTTTTATTCACAGACAACAGCAAAAACAACTAACTGAAAAATGTAATGTTTTATAACAGCCTTGCTACCTCGCTTTATCTTGCTGTTGGCTTGAAGTTGACTTTGTTTCACCGTAATCATATTAAAACAATTGTTTCATACAATCCCAAGTTTATTTTCTCATAACTATCCATCCTGCACACAGCTGTTTTAATATAAAATAATGGGCACATTGAACATGAGCCGCATCCCTCCTTCACCCACTTTCTAAATCAATACACATACTAGCAAGATCAAGATCCTTTACAACAGGAGACACTGGTTTTTATTCTGCTTTTGTCCACAGGGGCCATCAGGATCAACAAAAATGAGAGCTCCTCATTCCTTATACTCCTATGAAATCCCTGAATAATAATAATTAATATTATTATATTTTGATGTTCACATTAGTCATTTTGAATTGTTTTAGAATAACTTACGATATTTTTCTGTCCTCATAACTTATATTCATGCTTTCTTGCTTTGTTAAATGTACCATATAATAAAGTAACATACACTCTATTGTAGTTAGTCAACAGCAAGAGTACTAATGATCCTATATGATCTCAACATATATCATCGTCACAGTCAGTCTGTAAGTTCAGTCTGCATGTTTTCTGTTAAAGGAGGCTGTGCACAAGATGTGCCATGTGATGTTTGTAAAAAACCTCCATAAGATACATTTTCCTTCACTGAATTGACATAATTAGGCTGCCTGGGCTTAATATCAATCACACCAGAATTTATTTATAGCCTCATGTCCCAGTTATTCTCAAACCTTTTGTATTGCCTTAAAATTCTTAAAACAATAATGCAAATTCCTGTTGTTGCAGTGAGTATCTGGAACATTTGGAATTAATCTTTTCAGCATTTCTTAACAAAGCTGAACATTGTGGGGTGAATATTCATCACACCATAACTTATGGATTATTACCCCCAATTTTTTCTGTGTAAGAGCAATGTGAAATATCCCATATGGAAGAGATTTTATGCATAATGTTATATAACACAGAATTTTTAGATCATTTTGCAGGGCAGTTTTTGTTGACCTAAATCAGACCTGCTTGTTTGCGTTGTGATGCAACAGCTCAGCAGTGTTTTAGGCAGTGTGTTCTCTCTGTGTGTTGTTAATTAGTTTTGAAAAAGAAGGCTTTGTTTCTTTATAGGGACTGAAGAACAGCTCGGAGCAGACAAACTGAATTGACCAAATCGGCTTTGGTATCTCAGTAAATTAAAGTCAGCTATTTGTGAAAGCACATCAGAATCAGAATCAGAATCAGAAATACTTTATTGATCCCTGAGGGGAAATTGCCTTTTGTTACAGATGCACCCATTCAGAAGTCTTAAAGAAGTAGGAAGTATAAATATAAAATATAAAACATAAGTACTAATGTAAAGTCACTCAAATAATAGTGTTTTTTTTTTCCTGGCTCTTTGTTCTTAAAGTCTTCATAGAGACATTCACCAGCTCTGGAAAACAAAATCAGGGCACTGTTCTTTAATCTTAAAGACAAACCTTTGACTCAGACGTGTCTGTGTGTGCATGTACAAGTTTTATTGAGTATTATGTGCATTTTACCATCAGAGGACAATTGTTTTGAACCCAGTTCAGCTACCTTACACATAACCACATTGTAATCAAAGTTAGAATCATCTTGAATGAAAAAATATGCTTGCTTTTTAAGAAATTGGGAGAGTAGTTGTTATGATATAATGTTTTGGCTTTGTCAGGATTGAGGAAAAGGGAAAGATGAAGGACACAAGCAGAAGCACAGACAGGGTTGGTCCGTCCCAATACGCTCACTAACGCTCGATTTTGCGCACTCAAGTGAGCCTCCACCATGATAGAGTGCGTCCCAAATGTTAGTGAACTAAACTGAACGAGGGGGGAGTGTCTGTGTTCAGCCCTCCAATTAACCCTCAGAGAAACAGAGACAATCAAAGTGCAGGCTTAAAAGAGATGTATGTCCCATCATGCATTGCAATACCAAAACAAAATCCACCAGGACAGGGACAGGGACAGTATCATGACAGCCAATATTTTCCACAAATATAATTTTTCTAAGTTCAATCTGTTTGAAGAAAATGTGTTTAGTTGATGTGATGTTACTTCCATGTTTGTGAACATGCTTGTGTCATTGTCAGAACCTTAAATATGTTTAAAGATGGTCACAGACATGCATCATGCAATCCTGATGTGAGTTGTCATGAAAATGTAAGCGGTTAGTAGGCTTTTTTATCATATATATTATTTCTCAACAACTGGCTGGTAGCATAACATCTAAACGGGCAAGTGGAGATGAGGGGAGGTGTGTCCCACAGCTCTTTCTTCTACTGCTTCCTACTGACTTGGTTCTGCTCCACGAGTGGCCCTTTCTGATGTGTCACTAACCCTTGTAATTCAGTGTCACTCAAAATGAAGGAGAAGGGTTGAGTGGGTGAATTGGGGCAGACCCACTGAGACACAGGTGAAACACATTAGGGCGGATCAAACAGTCACGCAAGAGAAAAACTGGAGAGGACCTTAAATGTGAAACCAGATGAGACAGCGTTACCAAAATAAACAGGAAACACACGGAGGCATAAATAGTATAAATAGCTTGATGGGTTGTGACAATTGGTGACAATCTGTGACAAAGTGTCCCATGTGTTCACAGACTGAAAGCATGACCCACCGTCTTAGCCACAAAAAAACAGCCACAAAAAAAACACAGAAAAAATGTCAAGCATATGTTTTGATAAAAAGAGGGTGTGATATAACAAAAACCACAAAGATTAAAATTTAAAGAATAATTAACTGGATATGCTTTAATCCTTCTTCCTACTTCCTGCTTACCCCCTCTCCTCCCTCAAGCTGTCAGGGTTACTCAGGCCACCTGTCAGTGGCACAAGGTAGTAACAATGAGCCCCTGCATGCTGTAATGATGCTATTATGACAGGCTCTAATGCTACTTGCTACATGGTTGTTGACAGACCACTGAGGGCAGTGTCCATTCTGTGCCAGCTGAGCTGCTGCGTTGATGGGAGCAATTGCTCGAGGGGAGTGGGGGAAGGGTGGGGGGCAGGGGTCCATGGGCCGCTGGCTGTCTATGAAATAGACAGAGGAATCTATTTTATGGGGGCTCTGCTAGCTTCTCTCCCTCTTCTATATTCTCATATTTTCTTCTTGCTGTTTTTGATGTTTGAAAGGCATCACTACTCACTGATTGAAAATGATCTCAGCTTTATGGTTTTAATAGATTTTGTGCCTAAATGAATTTATGTATATCTATGTATTTTTTTTATCATCTACTCACTTGATCATATGACTTGACACTGTACAAAATAAACATACATATTATAAAGCATGTCAACGAATATCTCTCTGGAGATGGAAAAATGGAGTTTCCCTCTTAAGCGTATAGGAAGTGGCACTAATTTCAACTTAACCTGAGTCCTTTCCAGAATACAGGTGTATTTCTGATGTAGCACCCTAAATGTTTGCTCACACTCATCTTTGGTCTCCCCCTTCCTTGTCCAGCCTTGAGCTCGTCTGTTACACTATTCTTTTTGAAATATCTGATTCCATGCTCATACTCTTTCTATGTTAACGCTTTGTAACAGCTATAATATCAAACATATTATCTGTTTCTTATAAATTTATTTTTAGAGCAATTGATGACACTGTTATTTACGCTCGTTTTACAAATGACTTTTTTTTTTTATTAGAGATAAAAAAAAAAGGTTCATGTGTGTGTGTCTGTAAAAGCTGGTGACCATCATCCGCCAACAGTGACACTTTTAAAACTCTGTGCTTCGTCAGAAACAATGGCCATTAAGAGTTCAGTATTATATTATTTTATGTTATTTAATGGGGCCAACACTAGCTTCAGCCTCCGTGCTGTTATTTTTGAGCTAAATAACATCTTATCGCATCCAAGACTACAGGCCAGCGCTGCACTTTGAAAATTCCCAGCGTCCCAGTGCGATTCTTGATTCGTTTTCCCACAATGCAACGCGCATCTGTCATGGCTGCTCACTGATGCTTCTTGCACCACATGGGTAAAAGTAAACGTTTCATCTCTGATTGAGAAACACCGACTTGGCTCCATTACAAAGCGATCGGTCGCCGACTTTGATCTGGGACCGTCCCGAGCGCAGACAGCCGCTCCCGCTTCACTTTACCGGGAACCACGCGCTCAGTGATGCCGCTGGACGTAGAGATCTGCGTCCTCCGAGGCTTTTTAACACCCAGCGAGGAAACGGAATGGAAGCAGAATATTTTCAGTACTGCAGGTGAGACACCAGGTTGTCTTTCTATTATCTTACCACGAAACTATTAATGCCATCACGAGCAGCATTTTGTGTCTGATGAGTGTTTTAGAGGATGTAACACCGACAGGCTGTGATCGCTTCATGATTAGCAAAGTGGAACTAAACGAGGGCATTGTAGTGGCTTTTTCTGTTTAAATATTGACGTGATGTTAATGTCATATTAATGAAAGCTGCGGCCGCAGTTCCGTTACAGTCAGTAACTGCTCAGCCAGCTGTTAACGGCGGTACGTGCCGGTCACTGTCGCGTGCGAACGTCATAAACAAGCAAATACCTCATAAAGTAATGCTTCATAGCGAATGTACGTCAAACGGTTTGATACACAACATCCAGGGCTCATGGCAGCTCAAAAACGAAAGATCAACTTTTGTAATGGACATGGCTAACGGCAGCGTTAGCTCGCTTATTTATACCGATCTTACCTCAAAACGATACCGAGGTGGAGACACGAGTACAATTCAGATTGAGATTTGTGACTGTAGGTTTTAACACTAGCTGTTGTGAAGTCGTAGTGAAAAGATTTTTGCTGTCAAACAGACGAGAAGATCATTCAGACTGTAACTGGACTCAGGCACGACGCTTTATCCCACACAGCTGCATGGTGTCGAGCCGCGTCGCGCGCACATCTGCCTGCAGCTGGAGCTGGTAGGAGACACACTGGAACCGGACACTGAGCCAGATGTTCCCGCCCGGCATGGCTGTCAGGAACAGGGTCACGGCTCCTCAGCCTGCGCTCTCTGTGTGAAGTGGCTCCTCTGCGTCTCCCTCATGAATCCTCGCACGGTGACCGAGCAGCAGCCAGTGGTTGTAGTCTTGGCGCTGTTTGTTTCTGGACAACATGTTTTTTAATATATTTAGCACAGTCTGCCAGTGAACAGGAGGAGGGGGAGGACTGTCCAGTTTGACAGCAGATATTCAACAACAGCACCACAAAAGTCAGTTTCCATCAAAATTGCTGTTAAAAACACTATGAGGTGTTGACTTATTATCATTTACTTTAAGGGGGTTTTCATTCTTAAATGACTATAATTCAAGTGGTGTTTTTTGTTCTGAAAGATATTACATATATGAAAGCACTTAGACGCAACATGTGACATTTCACTGTGCTGCAGCACTGAAGTTGTAGGATCCAAATGAAGGGAGAAGATTGAGATGACTCTTATGGGTGTCTGATCGAAGCTAACTAAATACTCTGTGGGCTGGATCTCATTTAAATGCCTGCGTGTTTGAAATGAAGCAGAGTTGTCTTTACATGGAACCAGGGCTGCTTGCACAGCTCAGAGTGGGTGACAGTGCTGTTGTTCCTCAGCTGTAAATGCTCCACTTCACCTTCCTGGGGTGACCTGCATGCCAGAATCTGTACAGCCATGGTCTGTCTCTCCAACATGTTTGCAGGCCTTGTTTTAGGGTTTTGTGTGGTGGATGTGTGTGGTGCAGGTTTGTATTGGAGGCCAAAAACGGCTTGCATGCAGGCAAGCAAAAAAGCGCTACGCTCCTTACGATGCAATCAACACACCTACTCGCTCACTTTGAATTCACTGCTCTAGTGAACGGGGCAGACATTAGATATTACATAGAGTTTGTACAGGAAGGCAGGCAGGATAAAGTCCATTAGATGTCCGATCCAACCGATTCAGACATTTGCTTTCTCACATTCAGATCCTCCAGATCATATGTAGGTAAGGTTAAGGTTGTAGTGCATGAAGGTGAGGGCAGTGTTTGCTTACACAGTGGAAATGTTATTGCCAATTCTGGACCTTTGGACACATTTCTACTGTTTCCGCGCATGTATAACATATAACCTAACCCCAACACAATGCATTACAGTCTGAGTGTGTCTGGATCAAGCCTACTCAGTTTAGATGTGGGTCACATGACTAAAGGATTGACAAACCATCAGATGTGATACAAGACACTTCATAAAACTGATATCAAAGATCTCTAAATTCAGTATTTGGATATGGCATAGTTATATTGGCGATTTTACTATAAAGAAGACCTGTGCATTGGGGACTCCCTAAAAACTCAGTATATCACCCAGGGAGCAGTGCCTTACGTCCAGCTCCACATGGAGTGTGATGCTGGACAAAATATGACCTCATGTGTTTCATGCACGTTCTTGCTGACTAAAACTGGCTTTTCAAGTGCTTTTTTTTTTGAATAAGCTAGCAAAATTGTTATCCAATTTTTTTTTAAGCTGGTAAGGTTTGTGAAACCAGCAGGAAGAAGACTGATTTTGAAAATATCCAACACATGAGAACATTTCCTGCCTCCATCTGTCCCCCTTAAAGCCACTTCCTCACACCACTTGATTATGCACTGTGTGACTACTCACAAGAGAGCACTGGGGGCAGGAGAAGTGATGAAAAGACTCATCCCTTAATTAAATACGTAAATAAACAACACTGTCAAATGCCACAATCAAGTGTCCATCACGAACGTATCTTTTAGGCTAAGTTTCTGGTCACTTCTCTTTGCTGAAGGTGTGAGTCTGGTGAAAGTGAAAGGCAGCAGGTCACTTGTTCTCCGTCTCAGGACAAAATGCACTGTGCCATTAGTAAAGCACATTGTTTTAACTGTATCCAAATACCTTGTGTCTTATTAGCATGTAAGAAAACACTTCAAATGATCATACTGAACGTGAACAAAAACTTGTATGCCGGTCTTGTATGCTTGTCCTTGTGGGCTCCAGTCATGCGAAATGAGTGTAGAGACAGTCATTAGGGCTGAATCAAATAATTGGACAGGCTCATTACAAGAATGTGAGAGCCACAGATACTGGATTTTCTTTTTTTTGTTTGTCAGCACATTTAATTCATGGATTGCTGTCAGGATGTTAATAGAAAATTTCAGTAAATATATATAAAAAATGCTTCTGTAATACATTATCTAGCTTAGCTTTGCCCTTATCTTTGCCTTAAACCAAAGATTTACCCTGCAGGAAACCTCACACATCTAACATCTATCTGACCTGATTTTTGTTGTTGCTGATGTTGTTGTTATTTTATTGTGATCAGTGATTTACAAAGAAAGACAGAGTTACTTTTAGCTGACTGTTAATACGTTTTCAAACTGACTAACACAACACTTTACTGGAAAATATGTGTAAGACAAAACATTCAGACTGTAAAAGAAATAAATAGTACTTTTTTTTATCTCTTGATGCTTTGTGTGCATCAAAAAATCTGATTGTATTTGAATATTATTGAATATTAACTTATTAGAATATTATTGAATTTTCAATTCATTTTTGTGCAATGTCATATTGATGTATAGTAATTCTAATTCTTTTCATACTTTTCAATTGAAAAAATATTGCTCTAAATTAGTACCGTACTTTCCGGACTATAAGCTGCTACTTTTTTCACACACTTTGAACCCTGCGGCTTAAACAATGATGCGGCTAATTTATGG
>JAQMCX010000662.1:7500-10260 GCA_029814765.1 Acanthurus leucopareius | reverse complement strand
ACACACACACACACACACACAGACAGACACACACACAGACAGACAGACAGACACACAGACAGACAGACAGACAGACACACAGACAGACACACAGACAGACAGACAGACACACAGACAGACACACAGACAGACAGACAGACAGACACACACACACACACACACAGACGGACACACAGACAGACACACACACACACACAGACAGACACACAGACAGACACACACACACACAGAGACAGACGGACACACGGACAGACAGACACACACACACACACACACACACAGACAGACAGACAGACACACACACAGACAGACAGACAGACACACAGACAGACAGACAGACAGACAGACAGACAGACACACACACACACACACACAGACAGACACACAGACAGACACACACAGACAGACAGACACACACAGACAGACAGACAGACAGACAGACAGACACACACAGACAGACAGACAGACAGACACACACACACACACACACACACACAGACAGACACACACACACACACACACACACACACAGACAGACAGACACACAGACAGACACACAGACAGACACACAGACAGACAGACAGACAGACAGACACACACACACACACACACACACACACAGACAGACACACACACAGACAGACAGACAGACAGACAGTCACACACACACACACACACACACACACAGACAGACACACACACAGACAGACAGACAGACACACAGACAGACAGACAGACAGACAGACAGACAGACACACAGACAGACAGACAGACACACAGACAGACAGACCCATTAAAAACCTGTATCAGCTTCCGCTGTTGTTTTTAAAGTGCTGGAAGCTGCTTCTGCTTCCCAGTGAAACCAGTTAATCATAATAATGTGAACATAATCAATCCCACTGGGAACATGAGGGGAACAGAAAAACCCCGTTCCAGCTGGGAGCTGATCCTGGACCTGCTTGCTGTGTTGGCAGCGTTTACTTTTCAAACACCGAGCTGCTCAACAGCTCCATTAAAATCAGCCTGATCTGTTCTGTTGATGTTAATCTCTGATTATATTTGGATGAGTGCAGATCGGCACCCTGTGGAGCCGAGGTTTGGAAGGTTATTACCCATAACACCCTGCTCTGACATTTACATGGCTGTGCACAAACATGGTTCAGGCTCCACCTGTTTCTCCTCAGGGTTTGGCTGATTGGATGATCACGTGAAATTTCAGCTTACAACTGAGAAAATTACTAACAGCAGCAGTATTTGTTTGTTATTTACTTTGTTTATGCTGAACTGAGATTTTCTGCATGAAATACAAAGTGTTGCTTTTGTTAAAGATTTGTTAAACTACAAACTGAGCAGAAAAAGTCCTGACATGAATGAAACGCTGCTTAATGCATGAACATGTGACAGATTCATGCAGGTACTCATGAAAACATGAAGTGCATCAAAAAATATAATAAAATGACTGATGGGCAGTTCAAGCCAAATTACCAGTTGATAGGGAGTGGGAACTCTTCAGTAACCCCCCCCCCGCATGATATGCATACACTGGATATGGAAAGAGAGGCAGAGGGCGCTGCAAAGCACCTTAGCCAGCCAGGGTTGCAGAACAGCACCTGCTTTGTGTGAGAGGACGGCGAGTGTTTCACAACATTCAGTTGTGAGGTCAGAACGTGTGAAGCTTCTCATCACTTGGTTTGGTGGTTTCTTCACTTCTGCATAGATGCATTTTTCTTCATAGGTTTTTAGCTCCGATCTTTGAGATGAGGGCTGTTCTTTGTTTTGCTCATCTATCATTCAGCTAAATTTGTCTGGTGTTGATCAGCGCCCCCTGTTGAGGGCTTCTCTCTCCGGAGATTTAATTACTTATACATTTATGTAAATTTTTTTAATACTAGTCAATCATTAAAACCCCTGTAAACAGTAAACATTTCAGATTCTGTTTAAAAACTGTCAGAAGGTTTTTAAGTCTCAGTTTTGACAGAAACGTGGTGGTGGATCAAATCAAACATCTGTTAATCTGTTGTTTTGGTGTCAGCCTGCTGCTCCTTTAGCATTTCCCTGCTGCCCCCCCCCTCCATGAAGGATCCATCTGTTATGTGACACATCAACCAGTTCGTGATAACCTGTTGAACGTTATATTTCATGCTGTCACTGTAGAGGTCATGAAAGGTGAGATATTTCAGTGAATGAAAGCATCACACTGCATTTTGTGCACTGAACGTGAATCTGCTTCAGAAAACCAGCTCACCTACTGAACCCTGAGAACCTTCTACAAACCCGAATCGTCCCTCAAACAAACCTCTCTGATTGGTTCCCGTTCAATCTGATCACATCATGTGATGTGAACGAGCTTCAGACGCGCTCTCCTGCTCTGATGAATGTGTTTTAAATACGCTGGATTTGAATGTGATGGTGTTTGGTGGATTCTGTGTCGCTCGGGTGGAGGAACGTTTGACGTCGTGTGTTTGATTGTTTTCATGGATATTTTGGTGAAAGGATGATTGATTCATTTGGACTGAAGCTGCTGTTACTGAAAAAAAACATTTTAAGCAAATTTGCAGCTTTAAAACAGCTGTCTTCGTGTGTGTGTGTGTGTGTGTGTGACATCAGAGCGGCGGAGTCCACAGAGGAAGTGACCAAACTGCGGCCGGTGCGTCTGATCAGGGAGGACGGCATCATCCGACCGTATGACCTGACGGAGTCACGAGGTTTCGATCTTTTCCAGGTTTGATCATTTAAACTCTTTCACTCTGTTTGTATGAA
>JAQMCX010000662.1:0-2500 GCA_029814765.1 Acanthurus leucopareius | reverse complement strand
GAATAAACGTCTGTAAAGACGAGCGTGGCCTGTTGTGTTTTTTGAACCAGCTGATTTATTATGTTTACTGTTTACACTTTACATCAAAGTTTGAACTGAAGCTTCACTGATTGGATGGAAGCTGTGCAGGAACCTCAGTGTAAGAAATCAATCAGAACGTAACACTGATTGGTTGATGAGTCCAGCTGTGACAGAGTTCAGTTCTCAAACATATCAGACCTTCAAAACTTTACATTAATAATCATAAAAAAGAGCTGATTGAACTTTAACCTTTGGCACTGTGGGGATGACGGACGCTGCGGCCACATGAACATGTGAGAACTGTTGTGGCCTTTAGACCAGCAGGGGGCAGCAGAAGCACTGAGGCTTCAAACCACAGAGAGAGAACCTTTCAGACTCAGCTGGAGGATATTTAGTCCAGTTCAAATCCCAGTAATGTTCACTGGTTTAACTGGTGAGTAAAGGTTCAGCTTCTACAACACAAAGACGAGAAGAAGACAGAAACATCACGGAGGTTAATGTGTGTAACAGCTGTCTACAACACACAGTCACAGGTCGTCATGGCAACTCTAAAAATAACTGGATGTAGGTGATTTCCAGATGTTGAATGTTTCTGCCGGCTTGTTTATACATTTAAAACTGGGCTGTCTCCTGATTGGTCAGTTTTCAGGCTGAAGTGTCGTCTGATTAGATGTTAATAATTACATGTTTACTGAAAGAACTGACGCTAAGTCCATTTGTATCAACATTTAAAAAGCTCCTAGTGCATCATGGGTAATTCCCATGCAGTGATTTGTTGCTGAAGGTGGAAACATCTGGAACTGATTCATCAGACAGAAACAGCTGAGCTCCGGTTTCATCACAGAGGATAAACTGAAGAACGAGAGAAGCTGCGGGAACCATGCGTTCTTCTGAGGAACGTCTGAGCGTGACGAAGCCCATTTAAAGACTTATGCTGGACATCTGGGAGCCTCTTCTGGTTTCTTCTTGTTTTCTTTACGTTATTTTAAGGATTCCTAAAATAATGTGATCATCTGACCAATAATGAACGGTGCAGTTGTTTTTTCAAGCATGTGATTGTTCATAACTCACGTTATGTGTCTTAAGGTCCAGCAGCCTCACATGAATCTTCATTTCCTTTCATGTTTATGGTCTTATCATTTATCAGCTGTTTATCAGCCTGATTCTGTAGCTTTGCCTCAGTTCGGTCACCTGTAAACTCACCTGTGACAGTGTCTGTAGATTGTGTCAGAGTTTGAATTCTTTCTGATCAGAAAATCCAACAGCTTTGACCTGGTTCACACTTTTCTCAGGAACAAATGTTGTGAAACAGGTTGTGGTTTTAAATCAAGGTTAACAATTTTACACAATTAACAGACTTCAGCAAATGTTTCAACATAATTCAAAAACAGACTGTTGACTGTTGATGGAAGAGGTGCATCGAATCATTGAGCCTTCCTCTGACTCCTCATCATCATTGCTGTTGTGTTTTACTTTTGCTTGTTAAATATTTGTGCTCTTTTAGGAATAAACATGAATAACGTCAGAGCTGCTGTTGTTGCTGTCTGCTGCAGTGTGATGGTGTCACATAAAGTCTGAGCAGGAAGTACACGAGCTCAGTTGTTTTGCTAGTTGGTATTTTTGGTGGGATACTTCAGTCTTTTCATGTAGTTTTTATTTCATGAAGAAAACGAGCCACACCTGGCCCAGGTAACAGCAAAGAGTCAAAACACCTGACCAACGCCACCGACGCTACAGTAGCATCAGTCCAATGGGAGCTGGACTTACCCTTCAGTCCTGAGGCTGATTTCTGGAACCAGATGTATAAAACCATCTCTCCCATGAATGAAACTGTCAATTTACAACTCATACAGTAAATATTCAATATTATGATATTGATCAATCATGGTAAACACTTAATGTTATATTACCAAAGTTTTTTCTCACTCTCTTCCTTTACTTTTGTTTATTTATCCTTGTTTATCATTACCTGTTGTATCACTGGCTGTTGTCCTCGACCTTTCAGTTAGTAACTTTTAATTGCTGGATCAACTGTCTGTTTTCAACAACAGAAACTGCACAAATCATACAAAACACCATATGATCATATTCTATTAGAAACAACCCTTTTCTGTTTCTTCTGTCTTTTACTGTTTATTATAAGTTCTATAAAGTGCATTTCTTAAATAAATTAATCTACTTTTAATATTCTCTAATTGCTGGCTTTCCCTTTGTGTATATTTTTTCTATTTCCCTTTATTTTATTACTGTATTTTCCGCACTATAAGGCGCACCTAAAAGCCTTTAATTTTCTCGAAAACCGACAGTGGGCCTTATAATCTGATGCGCCTTATATATGGATCAATATTGGATAATCATGGCTACCGTAGTCGGGGGGGGGGTTGCCGAAGTAACAGCGGTAAAAACGGTAAAGGGGAATTCCAGTCCCACACCACTTGTGTGTGTATAAAGACCCGGCAAAATGGCACCTTTCAAGAGA